>VZRF01000178.1:719422-865527 GCA_013396875.1 Vireo altiloquus
GTAAGGGGCGGCGGGGAAGCCCGGGGGCGCCGCCCGGGCTGGGGTGGGCGGGGGTCCCGTGGCCCCGGGGTGAAGCGCCGTGGCCTCTTCGTCTGCCCGTAAAACTTTCCCCGAGCGCGCAACTCCGGGGTTGGGCTCTGTGCCTCCGTCCCCAGCTGGCGGTTATAGACTCTGACAGATGCCAAGAGCTCCGTCTTTCCTGCCGAGTCGGTAATCGAGCGGGAAAGGGTATTTTTAGCTCCTGCCACCGAATCCTGGTGTTATTTTTAGCTCTCGGCGGTTCCCACCTAGCGAAAGAGAATGGCAAGTAAGTCGTATTTAGGAATGAAATTTAGACAGGGTACCGGGGATGCTGCCTTGGCATACAGTGTGTGTCTGTGCATGCTGGATGCTATTCTGATTTTCTTTGAGTTACAGAAATGTCTCCAGTAACAAATTCTATGGTTGGAGCTTCAAATCAAGCTAATATGAAGTTATAAACATTGCAGGATTCAGACAGTTCCCTCCCCCACCTTTGTTTGCGTCCTACTGGCTGTCTAGGTCTTTGGGGAATGGAAAACATCTAACCGAAAACAGCTTTAGGCACTTTTTAGAAAAAATAAATCTCTAATTTTGACAGGATAGAATCTGTGCTGGTCTATTGAGTAAATCCCTCTTAGTTCATGGATTATTGGTCAGACAGGCAGGAACTTCTTCAGATTCATTCTGCTTTATCATGTCAGACCAGCTGCTGTGCACGTGTACCAAATATGTGCACTCCAAACCCTATGCATCTTTCATTGAAAAAAATACTGGAGCATGTGAATAGGGCTGTACTGGTAATGAAACTGAGAAGCTGCTTTTATTTTTTTCACAACTGGGCTGTTGGGATCCTCCTTGTTACTGCACTAAGTTCATTAGTGGTTTAAAATTTGTCTAGGGGGACTTGAGCCTGGGCTTTTCTCTGACCTAGCCTAAGAAAGGTATCTAGTATTGGACTCTGGCAAACAGTGGCATGCTTATCCTTCTAAGGTTAATTCAGGTAATTCAAGTAGATTGTCTGTTCCAGTTCTTTTCAGCTGGAGTGGAATGCCACACACAAGATCAAAATGAAGAACAACAGATTTTAATTTTTTCCTCCCTACGATTGCCACTGATGTAAATTCTAGAAGCTGTATTATCTTCCTGCTTTCACTGGCAGAAATTTCATTCATTGGAGCTGGCAGGATAACACGTGCAATAGTGCATAATTGGGAGGAGACTCCAACTCCAGAAGTGCACGTCAGCACTTGACTACCTGTGTTCCCTCGAAGATTTTAGATGAAGGGAGAAAGGGTTAAGACAAGCATGTTACTGGAGTTACTCTGGGGGAATGGGTGATACTCTCCTCCTCATTAATTAGCAAATCTATACTTCAGCACCTCTGTGGGGAATTTGCAATATGGACAAGTCTGGTGAAGTCTGAAATAAACGTGGTGTCTGTTTTCTGGAGACATGACTGAATCCCTGGGCTCTGTGTGTGTGCATACTCTCTCGTAGGTATCGTGTAATCCCGCCTAAATCTCAACACGTGCTCACTTGCTTACTCTTACTGCATTTCTTGTTCTTGCCTTTTCTGTCATAGTGACTGTTAAGAGCTGCGATAAACTGGCAACAGCTAGGAGAATAGAGAATTCTTCTGAACATAAATTCTTTGAGACTGGAACATGAACTAGATACTGATTGACCCTCTGATTTAATTAAGGATTAATTAAAACAAACAGATACTTGGTACAAGATGGTAAATAGTTTATAGTCTTGATTTAGGAAAAAAATAGTTGCAAGCTTTTAAAGTCCTTAAGTTTGGGGTTTTTTTCTTTAAAATATATGGGGGTTTAGTACATAGATTAAAGGAATCTTTGGAAATAACACAGGTCTTAAAAAGGTCTTCTAAGTGTTCTTGACCAGTCCTGCAAAAACCTAAGCCTGGGTGTAACTTTACTTATGTGAGCACCACTATTAAATTGGGCCTTCAATTAGGAACGGGTTACTCAGGCAAATAAATTTAGAAAAGGGCATAAGTATTTAGAAGACCTTGGCATAATATTTGTAAGTTTAAAGACTAAAGTCTCCTAAGTCGTATTTATCCTAATTCAGATTATTCAGGAAGAGATCACATTGAAAATAATCTCATTTACACATACAACTAATTTGTAACAGAGTAATGTCAGAGGCAGTTATGACTTTACAGACATGTAATAAGAAAGAAACTTCTACTTTTGCAACAACTTACATTAATTAAGTCTTGCTGGCACATGTATTGAGGAAAAAGGATACAGGATGAAAATTCCACTGGAAAAAGGTCAGGGAGGAACAGAAGATGCCTCCTGAAGAAAATGTATCTCTCTGAAGATTTTCTTCCCTCTTTGCAAGAGAAATAAGGAGTATTTAACCCTTTCACAAAAAGGTGGATTTGGTGGGGGAAAACATCTTGCATCTCTGTCCTACTCTCTATTATGTATATATTTATTGGAAGATACTACAAATTGAACCTGTGGACTTATGATTTAAAAAGTGCATTGGGGAGTAGTAGGAAGGCCTAGAAAAACCTTCTCAACAAGTGGTGTAACCTTCCTGACAGTCAGAAGGTTAGTAAAAGACACTGATCAAAGCAGAGAAGTCAGTAACTCAAAGAAGTTTGTCTCAGCAAGCGAGGAGTGTCTGATACTACAGACTCCTTCATAGGCACAAGCATGGCTTCAATAGATGCTCTTCTAGACACAGAAGCTGATGATGCAACTGGTAGGATCTTCTTTTATTTAATGTACTTGACTTGTAATAAGTTTGATAGTTCTGGTCTGTTATTTCTTTTATGGTGGCTTTGTAATCCAAGAGGTGCCTGATGCCAATTCAGTCCTGATGGGAACAGCTGCAATTTAAAGCTGACCTACACAAAGACTGAATTTGGTTTATGATATCTGTAATCTTTGGAACAAAGTTCAAGGGAAACATTCAAGGCATAAGGATTTTAATGACCATATCTTGATAGCATATTCATGCAGCTTGAACTTTAAACTGATGTGCCTTCTTTAATAACTAATTTTTAAAAGGAATGAGAATAGATCACATTGAAAAGGAGTTTTGTGTAAATCCTTGTCTCATTTACCATTACTGATATTCATAGATCAGAAATAAGGTCATTCAACTGATCCACCCTGGGAAGATGCAATAACTAGCCTTAGGGAAGGTGTATTAAAAAACTGTTGGTACTTTTAGCAACAAGTGGAATTTTTACTTGAATCTGTCAACATTGAATCGGAGCATCTCAGAAAACTGAGGAGATTGTTTAAGTGATTTATGTAATACTTCATATAAATTTGGTGATTGGTGGTATCCTTATGCCTTTGTTGTTACCCACACCAAGAAAAACAATGCATCAAGAACAAGGTGAGGGAGCAGTTCTAAGTCTTTGCCTATGGAGAACAGTTCCCTGGTAGTGATATTAAAGTGTCAGCACACACCTGTTCTTTTGGTGACAGGTGGATTTGGGTACTCAGTGATTGCAGGACTGGACCATTCTTAAAGTCAATGAAGAAAGTTTTCTTGAATGGTGTTACATTTCTTGCTCTTCCTTTTGAAACTGTTCTCTTTGGCCTGGTGGGTTGCTTTTTTTCTGGGTGCTTTGCGTGCTGAGGTCTCAAAAGTTCCCTGACTACCCCTCCAACAGAGTCTTGTGTGGGAAGGGAAACCTCCAGCAGGCAAGAAGGGAGACCCAGCAGTCTCACCCTCACTCCTGTGTGCCTGTCCTGTCTGCTAACACCTGGCATGGGTTGGGATAATCCAGGGAGTGGTGCCAAACTGGTAACTAGCACCTACCAAATCAGGGCAGAAAGCTGCATTCACCCACTTCTCACCAATCTCTCTGTGCTAGGTATATTTGGGGTTTTGTACTTTTTTCTAGTTTTCTGTGTCCTTGGCCCAAATGTTTTGTTGTTAAAACTTTGTTTTGTTACTAGTGAAGAAGGCAGAGAGGAAGTTTGACATGACTGAGGCCCCAGGGCCCTGAGCAGCAAGATACAGTAAACTAGGACCGCACACATGCTTAAGCTTACCCATGTGTGGTAACCACTTTTCTGAATGAGATGGCAATGAAAAAAGGGAAAACCCCCAATGTTTGTATGCTCAATCTGCCCCACCTGCTTTAGATCCCAAGAGTTCTGTGAAGACAGCTCTGTGAGTGCTCAAAAGAATATAATAAACTCAAGGGTAATCTCTAAAATCGCTAAGATCAGTGAAGTTCCTTTTGAAAGAACTAAGGAACACAGCTACTTTGGATTTTTTTTTTTTTCATTCCTTGCTAAATAGCACAGCCACTGCAGAATTAGGGATGGGAATCTATCAGTAAGAATTTAATTTTGAAGGCTTTTCAAGCTGGCCCTGGGTTTTGATTTGAGCAGTGTAAGAATCTAGTTGAAGAGTGCTCCTCTCTTAATGCATTTTCTAGAAGAAAAATATTAAAAATAAGGATGGAGCATCTTTTGATAATCAGATTGGAGATATCATCAGCCTTTTCAGAAAAATATTGTTCTTGATGATATTTTGTTTTTTAGTTTTAAAATTATAATGTTAAATGCTCTAGTAAAGATTGTTTTATCTAATAAATGAAACTCCTGTTGTGAATTGAGACTAATGAAATCATTCTTTTTGTCACAGGTGATCCATGGACTTCATTTTGTGTTCTGAGAGACATGGTAGCCCGACAAATACTTGAAGAAGAGAACTTGGAAGATCAAGTTATAGCACAAATTCAGGGTTCTGATAGAAACTGAGATGTTGATGGCAATGAACATTTTTTCAGAAATTAATAACTTCCAGTATTAAAAATGGTAAGCTGTTTGGGAGGAGGTAAAATGTCTAGAGGAGATGCTGAACTTTGCCAATTGTTGAACAGAACTGAGCATAAAAAATACAGTTTCAATAAAGTTGTTCCTCTGACTGGTTTTGATTGAATACTTTACTGAATCAGAGGTTTGCTTCAAAGACTTGTTTAAATGGTGCTGAGCTGTTAGTGACCAAAGGTAGAGGTGAGTATTTAAAATAATAATTTATTCTTACTAATGTGTCTGTCAAGCTCACCCATTTATTCTTTTTGCAGTATTCTTCATTTTGAAGTTTTTAGAGACATTGCTTTTTCTAGTTAGCTGCCAGTGGGCAGTGGTGCTTATATGCTCTACTATTTGCTGTCTCATTTAGGTTATTTTTGAGGGGTTTTCCTTTTCCTCATATTTTCATTAGCAATTTCTGATTTGCTTCTACTCTTATCTCTTTCCTATTTCTTTTTATGCTGTCCACTTTTCTTTTGTAACAGATCCTTGATGTCTTTCAGCATTCAGACACCATCGGCAAGTCTAGGTTAGTGAGAGAAAATGCTACCAAGAGTAGGCATCCAGTGCTGGTGTGACAATGTCCCCTCTGTTTCTCTGGTGAGGCTTGCTTTCCTAGGGCACTAAAAACTTTGCAGTGTCAGTTCAATGCTGTGCATCACAGTCTAGTTTTGCAATGTTCATAAGAACTTGTCTCCCTTGCTGTTGGCAGTTTTTCTTCTAGTCACATCTGTGTGCTGCCTGAAATACCACATTTCCACTCCTGAGAAACAATTACAGACCTCTGTTTCAGGAGGACAGGTCTTACTAAGAATTCCTCAGGATAACAGAGTGCAAATTGTTAACAAAGTGAACAGTTTGCTTATTGAATGAATAAATAAACATGTATTTAATATGCATAGTTGAGTAATGCTTGGGACTATAATACAAATGCTACTGCTAAACAAGTGTTCTTTCCAAATCTAGCCCTCCTGAAGTTACAGGTGTCCACCTGGTGGGATAACCAAGGTTTCCACCTTAAATGAAAGAATAAAGGTCTGATTAACTTCTTACTTTTTAAGAGTGGATAAACTATGCAAATGAACTTCACCATTGCCCTTAAATTCAGATGAGAAGCATGCTGCAAGCTTCTTACTATTTTTTTTTTTTAAACTTAGAGTGGCAACTGAAAGTAATCAGCAAAGCTATTTGCAGTGTTTAGTGACTTCTGCAGCTAGCTTCTAAGTAGCTTTGTGGTAATGACTGACCAGTATGTGTAAAAAGTTTCAAGTTCTGTAAGTTTTTTGTTTTTTTTTTTTTTTTCAATGAGGAGGTGAACTTACATCACTTCCTTGAAGAAACACCTAACTACAGAAGTAAAACATTTTCAGCTTATTCTTTTCATTTTATAAATTTCCTAATGCATTACCAGGTCATATAATGATATATTCTTTTTGAAGAATAGATGTTAGACTACTGGCCTTCATAAAAATTCAGTTCTTGATTATATCAGCGAATCCTGTGCTTGAGCTGGGGACTTCAATTTGGTTGTGTGGGTTTTGGGCAGGGTGGTGGGTTGTGTCTTCCTGATGGTGGAGGGCTCATCTTTTCCATTACTAGAATTCCAGAAAAGTCCTTCAGTGTTTCGTTTGGACTCTCTACCCTGTCCTAAGAACCACTGTTCTCTAAAACAAGAGAAAATAGGAGCAGCAGATTTTAAACACTTATATTTGTGACCAAGCACTGAAATTCTCCAGTCAAATACATACTAAGCACCTGGAAGGATAGTTTCAGATTAATTGTATTTTTCAGTTTGTGCCTTTAAACTCACTGTTCAACTACCTTTATTGTGGAGTTTATTATTTAAGTTGGACTGGATATTTAAGTATTTATTATTTAAGTTGGACTGGATATGTACTTTTTTCATTTAGGCCTACAGAAACCCCATTCAGAATGATGTGTACGTGATATTCTACATGTGGTGCTGAAGTGTAAGGTCTATTTGTATCATATCACCGTGGGGCTGGTTGTTTGTTTGTTTTGGAGTTTTTTGGCTGCAGATGAAAGGCTAGCAAAACTAATTTATCTTTAGGGAAAGGTTACCAAGCAGAGGTAGTTTGCCCCTGTGCTGACAGAGGTCAGCTCCATGCTTGGTATTGAGGTCAATCAGTAACGTGACTTCTTTTTTAGTCAGCTGTTTCAGCTGCACCAAGTATAAGCCTATTGTGGTTATGGAGCAGCTGCCAGAACTTTGTTATTTAGCCAAAGTGACCAGCTCTGTAGAGACGAACCAAAGTGGTGAATGGGCATGAGTACAAGGATCAGCTTTAAAAGTTGGTATCCAGTCACACCATGCAGAAGTTTCACCAGATCTTCACATTCTGGGAAAAAATAATGAGTATTTTTTTCCCCTATTTTCCCAGATTTCATTTTACGTTTCTGTTTTCTAGAATTACTGATGTAGAGTTTTCTACTCTACTTAGACTAACTTGACTTCTAAGGACACATTCATCTCCCTGTCTGTATTTGGGAGAAGAAAGTGGTTTCATTTTCACAGGTAAAAGAGCCTAATACAGTTAGGGTGTGATATTTTTGTTAGGAATACTTTTAAAATATGGGACTTGCATAATATGAAGAATCAAAGTTTGCGTAAATGCAGATGAATCATTTACTTCAGTTGCATTTTTTCATTCTGGATGAAGAATTAATGGTCTCTAAATAAAAAAAGTTTGTGTATTTTATATTAATATGCTCTGTCTTATTATAGTAATTATTTACATTAAAGATGTCTCTGGGTTTTCTCTGACTATGTAATGCTGAGATCTGCCTTCAGTAATTTGAGTACTGCAATGTGCCGCAACTGATGTGGAAGTTCATATAATTTTAACCTACTTCCTAAAACCAAGTTCTTCCTCACATTCCCGTGATTCTATATTGCATCTCTGAACTTTCCCTGAATCTCTGTTGCTGAATTAGTTCTTAGAACATGGTATTGAATGGTACCTAATCAGTCATCAAGTACAGCTTTTAGGTGTTGTAGGTGTTCATCAAAATCCTTTTGGAATCACCTATTTCCTTACTCCAACTGAAGAAGTGTTGAGACTCTGGAAGGTGGCTGAGTGAGTTTGTGGATGTTGCATTCCTTGAAGTGTTCAAGGCCAAGCTGGATAATGCTTTGAGCAACCTGGTGTAGTGGGAGGTGTCCCTGCCCATAGCAGGGGGTTGGAACTAGGTGGTCTTTAAGGTCCCTTCCAACCTATTCTATGATTCTCATTCTCATATGCCTAAATGTATATTCTGTCAGTTTATACGCTTTTGCTGTTGTACCAATATTACATAGCATTAGTTAGCACCCCTCTATTCCTGTAATGAGAATAAAAGTATCACCTCTTGGCTGTTGTTTTGCTAGTCAAAGAAAGGTTGATATCAAATTCTGTTAGTCTTTCTACAAAATAACCTTTCCCTTTTGCAAGAGAGCACCACCTCCAAGAGTATGCCTGATTTCTGGAAATAACTTCTCTAAAAGTGAAATCCTGGTTTTACTGAAATCAATAGCAAATCTCTTATCAAGGTCAGTGCCTGTCTCGATTCAGCTTTTACGTCTGCAATACTTGCCAGTGATTAAGAAGGCTGCTGTACTGATCACAACCTTGAATCCAAAGTGTGGTAAGCAGAGAAATCTTCCATAACTTCAGAGTTGGAGTAGGATTTTTGTTGGATCACTGATAGTTTTGTATTTAAGCTGAATACAGGTAAGGGTCATGAGTGCCTGACCTATATATCCTGGGGTGGGTGCATTGTAGGAAGCCACAATTTCATGTGTAGTAGGTATGCAAGCTATTAAGTCTGAAAATTGATGCTTCAAGAACACACGTGGGAATAAAGAAAACACAAGACACCACCAATTATTGCTACTGCAATGCTGCTCTTTGTAGGGTTACAAATGGGAATTGTTACTTGGGTCAAGGACAGTTAGTTTGTACTAGGGTTGTCTGGTCAGATCACATAAGTATATTCTCGATATATTTGTCCTCTTCTACTTTCTAGGAACTCATTGTTTATTTTCATTAAGCAGAGTAAATTGGGGTTTTGCTGCCTCACTCTACAGATGGGTGGTTCTGTTGTGAATTATGTCATCATATAAATGTATGGTGTTCCTTTGGAAATTTCTGAGTCTGGCTGGCTGTGACCACTAATTTTTCCAGTTCTCCTTTGCTGCTTTTTTTTCCTTGTCTGAAGAACTATAGTATTGAGAATCTCTGCAGTGCTTATAAACCCATCTTATTCTCTGTTCTTGATTGGGGAACACATTCCAACACCTGTCACTAAGGATTTTCGTAGCATTGACTGTGTCTTGTCTTGGGTATGTACAGAACCACATTTATATTAAAACATATGTAAATCCTACCTAATAGTTTTTACCATGTTGCAGAAATTATTCAAACCAAAGGTTGCTTAATTTTTTGTCGTTTGAATTTACAGGTATAGCTACATCCAGAAACATTGCCTCTAATTTGGTGGTTTTTGCAAAAAAGACCTTTTCGTTTAACCTTTTTTTTTTACCTAACGCAGCATCTGCTGGCACCTTATAACTCATACTTTTGTGTATTGCTTGTGAATATACACACTCCAGAAATTACAATTTCTCATACACGAGAGAAGAATATTCAGCATTCCTGAGGAAATGGAGGACAGTAATCTTTCCTTACCTTTCCTCCACTTAGACACAGGTGCTGGCTTTAGTTCTTAGGGTAAATTAGAAGAATTTTGGTGTTCTTGTAATTCGTGCTTATCGAGACAGCTTCCACTGGAATTTTTGTATTGGTGAGTGTCATGTACACAATCTTCATTGGCCAAGCTCATTCTAACTATTCTGGATGCAAATTTTCAGGACTACAGAGTAAACAAAGTAATCCTCATCAAGCTCAGTAAAAGAGCTTTTCGTCTCCTCTGTGTACTGGTAAGTACAGAGAAGACAGCAATTTGTGTCTTAGCATATATTAAATATCTAATGTAGAGTTCAAAATACAGTCAGATTTCCTTGCTCTAGCAGCAAAGATTTTTGAAGAATTTTTTTGCAAATAATTGGGCATTTCTTTTGTGTCTTCACTTACAAATTTGTGTACGTAGTCCTGTCTTTTGCAGCTCCTCTGATTCCTTTTTCTCTTGCCCATCCAATGCATTCCACTACTGCAGTGCCTGATGATATTGTCAGCTGTGAACATTTTGTTGGTTGGCGGGAAAGTGCCTTAGTTTTCTTAAATTTTGTGGCAGCTTACCTGTCTTGTTTATAGGCAATCTCCAAAAATATTTTGTATTTACCTAACATACTCACTTTTGTTCAATTACTTTGGCATGTTCCTGTGAATTTTTTGTGCTCATCATACATTTCCACTTTTTCTTTGGATGATCTGTATGCATTGGGTATTATGCTGAGGATGGCATGAAGATGACCACTCCTGTACTGAAGAACAACTTAGCAAGAATAGTGCAAAGTTGTTTGCTGCTGAATTTTTTGTTTTGTTTTCCTTTGGTTTGTTTTTTTCCCTGCATTTTTCCATTGAGTGTAGATGTCAGGTTTTTTCTGAAAGTCTCTTGTTTTAGAGTTGTTATTGACTTGGGTCTCTCCCTCATGGGCTCCTTTACACATTCTGTCACAACTGTTACTTATACACTCTGTAAAAATAGAATTCTGAGATGCTGCACTATTTGTAGAGGCTTTATAAATACTAGCATTTTAAACAAAGTGCTACTTCTGTAATTATTCCTGGTAAGAATTTCTAATACATAATTTGTGATGGTCTAGGGGAGAATATACAGTTGTGCAAAGCTTGGACTTTGTACCTTGTTAATACCACTTGCAGCGATTGTTACCTGCAACATGACCTAAAAATGTGGCTGAATCTGACAAATGTGAGCATGCAGAAGTATGAATGAAAAAAATAATGAAGTGTACAAGGTAAGTTTAAGTAACCTAGTGGGCATAGAATTTGCAATCTGCTTGTTATTGATGCTTGTTTTGTACTGGGGTATCCCATCTGTCACTAGAGTGATGCATCTTTTTGTTGCAAGCTTTTCTAGTGGGTGTTTTCTTTTGCTTTTCTCAAGCTATTGCAGTGGCAGGGCTTTGCTGCCAGAATGCTTCCTGGGGTAAGACTGCCTGAGCACATCTTTCTAGTGCAGACATAATTATCACCAAAGCAGTGAATTGATTTCAAAGATCTTTTACTTATATTTAGATATTCATATTATCTCCTGTCCCCATATTTTCTCAGAAAACTTTCTTGATCAAATTCAGATTTCACTGAGATTTAGTCTCTGTCTTTTGAATTGCTGATCATTCTTTGTGATGACTGGACAGAATGTTTGTTTTCTTTACTCAAAATCAAGAAACTTGCTTGTCTTGCAAATAAATCTTCAAATCATGAATTTGCTTGTGTTGTTTTTTGATCTACTCTCCTGTACAGGTGACGAAGTAAATGAAATTTTCTGTTGTAACACTGCGAGGCAGCTCCAGTATGTTTCATTTAAGCTAATACCCATTCTGAAGACATATTCATCAGCATTATTTTAAGGATTTATTTTGTTGGAACATTTCTACATAATCATTTTATAAATGCAAATTCAGTATGTGATCAAATACTTTTTATAGAAACACAAAATGTTGACTTTTTAGTACACTGGAAATAAGGGACTGTCTAATGATCATCTGTAAAGTAAAATTTAGTGTCTTCTATATTCAGAAATTCTTATTTATACTGAGGTAAGAAAAGAATTATAGGTTCTGACAAATTAGGAATGCATTGTAACTGGAAAAATTAAATTATTATGTCAGCTGTAGTAGGGCACTCATTAGTCTGTGATCCTAAACCCAACCATCATCTCATGGGTGTCATGATGGAGTTGCTTATTAGAAGTAAGGTACTACTTTCTGCATGTGTACCTGTATGACTACTTGGGGCTGGAGTCTCCCTGCCATAACAGAGACAGCTCTGGGGATTAAAAGCCCCGCCTCATATCCAGTGATTACAGCTGCAGTAATTACAGTGCTCGTGGTGAACAGAAAGGGCCTCACTGCAAACTTTCATTCATTCAAAGTGATTTCAGTCCACAGGGTGTCATTCACCGAGCAGCCTTAAAATGGTGCTGTTCTTTCTCTTTCTTACTTTCTTTAATTTCTCTTGTTTCTGGAAAAGAAATTGGACCCTACAAGAGTCCAGAATATTTCAGGATGAGTTTTTTGCTGTTAGTGTCATTTGATAAGTATAGTTGATAAGTACCCTGACCTATTTGCCCTGAACTTAATTATTCAACTTAGTTTTTAGCTTCAACTTGGAATTCTTCTCAGCCACCATGCAGAACAGTACATCTGCTCAAGGATACCTCTGCACTCTCTGTGGAATGGATGTGCATGGAACCAGATGCCACCATAAACCTTGTTACAAGGAGGCTTTCCAAAAGGGCCTTTTCTTTTGTTCACAACATCTTGCTTCCACCAGGTTTCCGATTGTCCTAGATTGCACTGTTAAGGGAATGCATTTGCTTCAGTTCTCCTACCTGATCATTATCTGACAGAGATAATGAAACATTTTCTTGCTCATAACTAAAAGGAAACAGCATGCTATCCAGCATGCCCTGAAGTTCTATATAATATATACTAGTAGGCATAGTTAATGTTGTCTTTTTTTCTCTTGCCCTTTATTTCTCCAGAATGTTAAGCAGCTTTAGGTTGTTTTTCTAGCTCTTCAACAATAAATGGCAGCAGTCTCTCCAATGCTGTTATTTTTGCTCCTTTGGAAGAACAGACTTAAAAAATCTTCTATTGAAGTTCTAATGAAAGGGCATCAGTTGCCCTTTTACTTTACTGTCTTTCAGAACCATCTTCCCAGTCCTCCATAGACTTCATTGCCTCCATATCCATGCTCAAAGTTCAGGTGTGACCTTTATCTTTCCATCTCTGTCCATATGTTGAATACTAAGTTTCCGAGTACTTGCATATGTGTGACCCCTGTCTCGTTCTCCCTGAGATTTCTGCTTTTAGGGCTGTCCTTCTTTTTGTCCTTCTATCTGTCATGAACATTTTTCCATATTGTTCCCAGCCAAAGCTTATAATTAATTAGATTTCATTTGATCCTCTTATAGATCTTGCTTTTTGCAGCCCCTAGACATTTTTTTTTCTACATGCCTTTTCTATATCAAAAGTTTCATTTTAAACTGTGATTATGTTTAGGAAACAATGACTTTGAAAATTATACTTTATCACTTCATATATTCTGCATCTACATCAAATTCCTTCGGTTTACGAATCCATGTGAAACACCAGGAATGCTCAGCTGTGAGGTCTCTTCTCTGTGTACAGATAGGCTTGATAACATTCCAGTTAATGTCCTCTACTAGTAGTATCCGTAAGAAAACAGAAACAATGCAACATACCAAAACAATTTCAAAAGAAAGGAAATTTATATTAAGTAGAGGGAAAAAATTGAACAACTGTAAATGTAGCATTTAAGATTTACTGACAAGTGTTTGTTGAGTCTTGCTGTTGAACTTTTTGTTTGGATTATGGCCACTGGACAATACAGTCTGCTTGGAGTTAAGCTTTTTAAACCAGTACCTCATGCTTTATTATTGTTCCAACAGATGGCTGACTTCAGTGAATCAGCATTGCCTTCAAAATTTCATGGTGTACTGGCACTGTTCATAGAGGAGGGGCTATGCAGAAAGGAATTAATAGGAATTTTGAAATGAATCTCATTGAAGTGAAGCAAATTATAGAATAACTCTGAACCTGAAATTCACAAGAATTTAAAATTCCCATTTGCTAGTTTTGGGAATCAAGAAAACAAAAATCTATGCATGTTTTTTCTGTTACTATTGGCTTTTACTGATACAGTTAACTATTACTTGGGCCTAAACTGATTTCTCTGATAACACTGTAAAGCCCTACAAGCAGTAATAGTGCATGCATTGTGCATACTATTGACACCAAAAAAAGGTGACAGAAGTCTGTAATGAAATAATAGGAGTGAGGCCTTTCTAAGTGTGGAAACAAATATTCCAACCGTATGGGTTTTTTCAGAATTCTAGTATTAGAAAATCTGGACTCATCAGTATTTAAAAGTAGTTTACTCTCATTTAAGGTCCTGTGTATTCCCTAGAGTCTATTCTGTCCAAGCCTAATAGGATTTTATGCCTTTGGAACCGAAGATGCCACCGATGCCAAAGGATCTTACAGTTACTTAGTTTTCAGAACCTCTAAAGTTCTGTAAGAGTCTGTTATAGATTTTCAGTGAGACTCTAACAGTGTAAAAAATTGATCCAGAAGAAGAAAGTATTAGATCACATGCTGATTTAAGATAAACAGGCGGTTGTGTATAGAAAAGTTGTAGGCAGAGTTAGTCATGTATTTGAAGAAGAAAAATTACTGTGATGACCTCCTAATTTCCATCTATACAAACTGAAACAGGAATATGACTTTGTGAGCAATTTTTAACTGGATTAATGCTCAGGAAGCATTTTACAGGAAAATTAAATACCATCTGGAATTGACATAATTCTGTTTTATTTCAACCCATATTGTTTTTTTATGTTTGTTGACATTTTTTGAGGCATATGAAATGCTGAGTAATTTCTTATCAGCTGAAAATCAATTCTGTTCTTATTTTACAACTGTCTATCCATAACTATAGCTGCAGCTTTTCTTCCAACTTGGGTTTTCATAGAAAGAACATATAGTTAATGCATTTCATTTCTTTTACTAAATTGCCAATGTTATCTGATCCATCTTTCTGCTTTCTGTCACTTGCCTTCTTCAGTGTCTCCTCATATTCTCTCTGAATTCATATCATGTCTTTAGCTACTGCATGGATGCCTGTAATGTCCCTGAATTAGTCTCTTTGGTTCTTTTGTCAGTGTTACACTAATTCACTGTTGACTTTATCCCCAGAAAGAATAAGAAAAAAGTATTTAAATCTTCCATGCGCTGTTTAGCTGAGTCTTTTTTTTTTTTGTAAGTATCCATTTTATTTTTTCAGCACAATTATTTTGTTTGCATCACCTATTTGATTATCTGATCTTAAAGGTTGTTTAAGTTATGTGTATAGACTCTTCTTATTTCTTAATAGCTGTGTTAGAGTCTTCAAGATCAATAAAAATTGTAGCTGGGAGGTTGCCTTAGGGCTGTGCTATTAACCTTTGTCATGTCAAATTCACATTAATTATGGTTCTTCCATTTCTAGGTGGATTTGTGAATCTATTGGACAAGGTCCATTTTCATAAAACTTCTATATATTTTAAAGGAGCTTTTAATGACAAATATACAATACTCAGGAATGTCCACAGCCCCTCAAAGAATTTCAGATGTTGCATAATGAGCTTTGAGTGATGGATGCATGTTCTGACCATGTCTAGTTCAGCATATTTAGGTATAGCAAAAAGGAAACTTTTCAACTTCAGTGGCGCTGTAAAACATTGTGAGAGAAAGTATTGAGAAGTATCCTTATTCTGGACTGTTGCTTCCACTAAGGTCATCTCACTTTGGGCTTTCTGGATCACAGTGTCAGACTATCTTACCTATGTGAGACCTATTATCTCTGTGAAGTGAGTATCCATAACGCAGTATGTTGGCTTCAGTCACTTTTAAAAGCTTGAGAGAATCTCTAAATACTGTGAAGGATATTAAATTTCTCTGAATTCCAAGGTGTATGTGTTATTTATTCCATAGTACTTTAGAGCTGAGGCAGAGACTTGTGATTTGTGTTTGGGGTAAGTCACTTGTTCTGAATATGGCAAATTGTGATTTAATTTCCCACATTTGTGACCCATTACTTCAAAACTTGTGGCTTTACATAGAGTCAGTTGTGCAAACTGTTTTTCTGTGCAGGGCTGGGAGTTGGACTCAATGGTCCTTGTGGGACCTTCCAACTTAGCATATTCTGTGATATATCATTGCACATATTAATTTCTGATTCTCAATTTTTGTACTCTCCCTGCTCTTTTTTTAGTGTTTTATGAGTCTGTCAGTACGCAAATCAGTCTTGAGCTTCCCATACGTTTTTAAACAATTTTTGTGCAGCTTGTGAAATGCTGTAAATATACCTTGCATGATGCATGAATAACTTTGAAACACTTGAGCTTTTCTTCAAAAATCCTTTATTATAAATTCCTTTTCCTTACAGAAGTGTTTTACTCAGTGAATATGTCCAATACACCTTCAAAAAACGAAATGATCTATGTAATTAGATGTTTTTTCACGATCATGTACTGACACAGTTTCCTACTTAAGTTGCACAGCTATTTTTGGGGGAGGTGATAGAATTAAGATAAACATTAGGGATGTTTGCTTTTTTTTTCTGGGATTATTCCTGGGTATATCATTTTGAGAGACATCAGTTAGATGGCAAAGGTAGGGGACTTCACAAGGCTGTGATTCAGCTGATCCTTGGTTCAACTACAGCATAGTTTTTTCAGTACAACTGTAACTAAACATTTGTTACTGGATTACAGGTGTTGGATACTCTGACTTCCCTCTAAAACGTCTTATTTTCCAGCATTTTCATATAATACCATCTAAAACTCTTATGTCCACCTGTCTCTTTTGATCTAGACAAAGATCTAGATGATGAAGATCATCCACTACTTCCAAAGGTCATGTGAATTCTTTTAGCTTTATGTCAGCCCCTTTAGCCATGCTGTTTAATTGACTTTTCTGCCTCATATTTCCTATATTCAATGAAAATAGAGCTTTTAGACATTTTCACTCAAATGACAATTCAAGGAATGTCTAATATGTCCCAGAATATATTTTCTGTCTCTTTTTGCATCGATACCTAAAGCTTGTGATATTCTTCACAGGCCCGAAATCTTCATTTTACCAGGTGGAGTAAATGTCATCTCTTCCACCACACTGCCACAACTTTCTGTGCTGTTGAAGTCAGAAATTTCACAGAAATTACTGTGCTCTGCCACAAGCAGGAGATGGGCTTGAGTTGCACATCACTGCTTGCTAGATTACTCCCATCAGTGAAGTTAACATTGTTTTAAAGTGTTTGTCCAAAAAACCTGCTCTTTACTGGCTGGGAAACCTACAGTGCTGCTTATTAACAGGCAGTTTTTTCTGTTTTCTTTTAAGACCGGCATGTCTGATGATCATGTTCAGAAGACTTCAGGATATCTGTCAATAGATTTACAGTAAATTTTACAGGTCTCCTTTAGCTTGTGAATTTTTAAACTTCTAATAAAGTTGTTTATGTCCTTGTAAACAAGGTGAAATACCAGTCAATGGTGACTATGCATGTGTGAAAATTCTACTGACAGCCATAAAGTAGTCAGAAAATATAGGCTTGGCATAGCTTTAAAATCACTACAAGAAAAGTAGTGTTTGCTACTACAGTTATGGTCTTAGCCACTTAAATTGCAGACATCAGAACTTTCTAGAAAGTTTCTATTCTGCTGACATTGATGTTTACCACGTTGATGTTAATTTTAAGGGCTGATGAGTGACTTTGACTTAGAAGTATTATCATCAGAGAATTAACAAGCCTTTTACATTAAAACATTAGTCTGGCACTAGCAGCCAAATGTTCTCTCTCATAAAATCTAAGTTAATCAGAGAAGACTCCTGAAAAAATCTTGTCCCTGAAGAAAATAAGTAGGAAAGCTGAGGTCACAGAGTAAACCACAAATCAAGCCAATAGCATGGCTCAAAGCTTTGTTAGCATATCTGTAAAGTGTAAACAGAAATTTTCTAAAAAGCACTGCTGTGGTCCCTCTGTTTATAATGCAGCAATTAAAAATGGAAACTGTCATAACCAATTTAAGGGGAAAGCACAAATATGGAAACAGTCTTTTTTTTTTCATTTCCACAAGCCTTATCTACCACTTTGAAAAGTATTTTCTAAACCATAGGAAAAAGATGAAAGAGACTTATGTTTATGACAACAGAAATTAAATTACATAGCAGTAGGAATAATATTACCAATTTCATGCTGTTATTTCAAGCTCATCATGGATTGAGCTTCTATGTAGTAAACATTGCAAAAGCACCAAAGAGTTGCCTCTTAAAAGGGTTACAATTAAGCCATTATGAACTCAGTTTGTGCAATTGTTTATTATCTGAAGTCTGGTCAAAGCAGTATTACAGAATTCTCTGCTGATCATTTATTCCAGATGTGTGTCAAAACTACAACTTGTCTTGCAGTTGGGCAAGATGTGGCAGACTGAAAGACTGTTTTGTGTTTATATACTGTGTATATCATATAATAGGGATATATTTCCTGTGGTATGTGATGTCTTTTGTTTTGCTCAGAGCAGCACCCCTAACAATAATTTCATTTTTAATAAATACCTTCATAGCTTTGACTGCAGATTTTCTGCCCTCTCTGTATGTAAGAATACACCTACTGATATATTTATCTTCAAACCTAATTTTGGATGGACTATTTCAAACTGTTCTTTTCAATTCAGTGTCCTATTTCATCTATTGAATGAAAATCCAGAGGCATCTGCTCCCTTGAATTCAACTGTGTTGATTTTTTTACCTTGAACTGATTCTCACAGTGCATTTTAATAGCTGTGGAATTGCCCACATTTTGTTGTGTGAAAGTAGGGTGTCTGTGCCACTGCAGTTTGGTAGTTTTCTCCTTAATCTGCTTTAAATAAAAAAAAAAACCAAACACATCCCTAACTCCTGTTAGTGTCCTCAGCTTTAGGTACTGGAAGGGTGCTCTAAGGTCTCCCCAGCCCCTTCTCTTCTCCAGGCTGAACAGCTCCAACTCTTTCAGCCTGACTGCATAGGAGAGGTGCTCCAGTCCTCCAATGAGCTTTGTGGCCCTCCTTTGGACCTGCTCCAACAGGTCCTCATTGTTCTTATGTTGGGGTCCCTAGGGCTGGATGCAGCACTCCGAGTGGGGTCTGAGCAGAGCAGAGGGGCAGAATCCCCTCCCTGGCCCTGCTGGCCACACTGCTTTGGATGCAGCCCAGGACACGATTGACTTTTTGGGTTGCAGGTGCACATTGCTGGGTTGTGTTGAGCTTTGTGTCAACCAACACCCCCAAGTAATTCTCCCCAAGTCAAAGTTATTGACACACCGAGACTGAAGTACAGAAAAACTGAGAGGTAGAAAGCAAATACCTTTTTACTAGCTTTGGAGTAGAGAAAACATCAGGAAAGTTGGACTCACAGGAGCATTCTTGAGATAAAACTTTCCAGCTGAAGAGTGTACAGTGTGCATCCCTCCTGTACTGTTCCGGGAAAACATGGAGTCATGAAGATCTGTAACTATTATCGATTTTCTCTCCTTGAGATAAAAGATTTTTTTGTTTTGGGAGCTACTGACTGGGAAACTACTGACTGCTGCTGACTCTCCTCTTCAGAAAAACCTGGATAAGATAGGCAAGGCTTTGCATTTTGCTGTAAGGACTTTTTTAGAAATTCAGTTTCTGCTGCCTTTCAAGTATGGTAACCTCACAGAGGACTCACGTGAAGTTTCTTTTTTTTTTTTCTTTTTCACATTTTTTATACAAGTGAAGAAGGTGGAAGGTGGTTGCTGATGATTTGTTGTGGTTTGGGTTTTTTCAGGCAGCATTCATTTTCAGGGTAGTTCCATTTAAACACGTAAACACCTTAA
This sequence comes from Vireo altiloquus, assembly GCA_013396875.1. Classification (NCBI taxonomy): domain Eukaryota; kingdom Metazoa; phylum Chordata; class Aves; order Passeriformes; family Vireonidae; genus Vireo; species Vireo altiloquus. The sequence goes on from VZRF01000178.1 coordinate 738,870, forward strand.
GGATATGAATGCCCCAGTCAAACAATGCTTATCCCTGAAGCTAACACATTTTGAAATGCTTTTACAGCGCTTAGCTATGTATGTCACTATTGGAGTGTCTGGAACTGAAAGCCATTATGAAGGTTTTGTTTTGTTTTTTCCTTTTTTCTTTTCTGTCTAAACTGAACTTAAGATTCAAATGTAAACAAACACAATGCTGACACTAAATTTGCAACAAGTCCCAAGAATACTTCAGTTACTTCAGATAGTTCTCTCTTCATCTTATTGCAGCACCTCCACAAAAGCAGATCATGATTGATGTATTAAATCTCTAGGGAGAAAAAATAGCTTCAGTGCCAGTAATGCTTGAGAAGAAGAGGCAGAATTATTTTGTTTTCTATCCAGATACTCAAGGCACTTTCTGCTCAAATGACTCAACTCTTCTGGTAAACAAAGTATTCAAGATGAAGTTCCTAAGACATGTTTTCTAGCAATAGTAACTGAAAGATTTCTTGTCACTCTATCTACATGCCTCTTATGCCCATGCTCCAGTCACTCAAATCTACGGATTTATCTAAAATAAAAATTTATTCCAACACACTGCATTCCCCTTTGGCTTATTCTTAGCTGCTTGAATTGCCACAAAAGTCATATTAATAAAGGGAGCTGCTTTTCATCAAAATAAAGTTTGTGATGCTGTTTCTTGAGTACTGAAAAGCCAAAGCTCTGCACATCAACTGCAGCCCAAAGTTCAGAAAGAAATTTCAGCTAAATTTTCTGGGGTGTGTAGAACGACGACGTTGTTGTTGGCCCTTAGCTAGGGCCTCGTGGTCCTTCCACAAAAACTCAGAGTTTGTGGATTGATGATCAGAAGGCTTTATTTATGGATAGATATTAATAAAAAGATGATTGAGAGAGAGAGAAATCAAGCAGCTCCTCGAGCAGGTTCAGAGCTGCAATCATCTCCATGTCTCTCCGTGTCTGTGTGTGCAGCACCAGAATGGAATGCACAACAAGAACAGAGAGGACATCTTCCATTGGTCAGGCAAACACCTTACCATAAACATTTCTCATATTTACATTCTTTTCTCCTGGGAACTACTGAGAGCTCCTTTTAGAAATGGAGTTAACTATTACAATTGAAGACAGGTTAGAAAGAAATTGCTTTTTCCAGCTTGTCTCTGAAATTTCTCAAAAACCAACTGCCAAGTCGTGACCACAGGGGTGTATATGTTTTTGTTGTTTTTAAGTTAATTCCCGGGTAGTTTACATTTTACCCCATCTTTCAATATTTTTCGTAAGAAAGCTCTTATGAATGTTAAGAAGCAGCCTGGAGTTTTTCTGGTTTCTAAAGGCAAATGGATGGATCACAAATGACAAATTTGACCATTTCCAGCAAGAAAATAAGTTGACTGGTTTGTGTCAGTGATTCCTTTCCCTAATCACATATTTTAAGCTAAATGGCACTTTTTGCAGAATTTTTTTCTCCCAAAATTTTGAAGACCGTGACAGTCATAAAGGAACATCATTTCTCTTTAGAAACAAGATGAGGTTGCTGCCTCATGGACTGTCAAGCCAAATCTACCTGATATATATGCTTTGTGAATAATATCATTAACAGCTGCATGAAGCAGAAAGTCTCTTTAGACTCCATCTGCATTGTAGTTATCCAGAATGGAAAAATGTCTCATAGCAGTATTTTCAACAGTTTAGAAATCATATGGCCACAGTGATTACTGTCTGATTTCTGCCGGGCAGATAGCAGTGGCTGAAAAATGATCTATGACATTACAATGGCTTTTGAATACTGAATGCAATGTATAAACATGACCTTAAAAAGATAATTTATTTGGGTACCTACTATATATATTAACACTTTTTTTTATAGTTGGAAATTTTGATTTGTTCCACTCTATCTCTCTTCAACCGTTTAGTCTATGGGGAATGCAGAAGGCAGCACTAATAGCTGCCAAAATACTGGATATGTCAAATTCTGTAGGGATGAGAGAAAACAGCTGTTGTAAAAATTTCAAGGAGTCTGTCTGCCTCTTATCCTACCTAACATAGGGTCAGCTCTACTAACTTGACCCTGAAAAAGGATCTCCCCAGTCAGTTCATTACGGGATTTCAGAATCTTCCTGATTAATTCTGTGCTCTAAGGTTATGGAGTGAAAACTTGAGTTTACATCTATGCATACAGGAACTACTTTCTCATTCTCTTCAGAGTTGTTTCTCTTCCTGCTTTTAACGACCTGTGAAATTGATGAAGAGAACTCAAAAGCATCACAATCAATCTCTGAGGAGTCTATCTTTGTCACATGTCTGTGAGGCATACAAAAATTAAAAACACATAATCATTTTTCCAATAACATAATATGAGAAATATTCACTTGCCCATTATCCTTCACCCAAGACTTTATGAAGAGAATTCTCAAAATAATTTGACCAATTAGAAATCTGTTTTGGATAGTCTGAATCACCTTATTGAGGTTTATGGCAAAAAATGTCTGCATATGTGGAAGTGTTTAAAGTTTTTGAAGGCAAAATCTTTAATTTCAAATATTATGTTTTTATGCTTCAAGATAGATTATAATTTTATCATTACAAAAAAGAAAAAAAGACATAATTTTATTACTTTTTTTTAAACTTAAAAAATAAGCTTTTTTTTCTATAGCTTGAAAGCAGAAAGATATGGCTTAACAATGGAGTTTCCATACTTATGTGCTGAAAACAATCTTTATCTTCTTGCTGAAATTTAGTTGTTTTTTTTTCCCCTAAAAGTTGTTTCCAGCACCCTACCGATGTTAATGATCCATTACTCTTTCAGATTTCTCGGAGCCTGATTGTGAAAGCTTGATAAGTTTGATACGTTGCCAAATTCACTTTCAGACTCAGATTCTGTTTCCTTTTTCCCGGTTTAGGTTTTCAGAATTTATTTAGTCTTTGTAGTCATGTCCAAGAAAAGCCCCTTGGTCTGTTGATACTTGAGTAAGATAAGAGGATCCAACCTTGGATGATCACACAAGTCACTGTCTAGAACAGTTCAGTGTGCTTTTTGCCGGAAACATCTAAAAAAATTACAGAAAAAAAAAGAGAAAGAAAATACATTTTTGATTGTTTTTCATTCTGCTGAGGATAGAAGGGGTTATTTCTTCTGTTGCTGATTTCTGAGAGATTTAATTAATTTGCTTTGTGCGTAAGGTAAACAAATTAATATCTTTAGAATCAGAACTTTATTTTCTACCTAACAAGTACTACATATTTTTTTACTGAATATAGGCTTGAAAAAAGTCTTCCAACCTTTTCACACATGTCTTGCCACCTTTCTTGCATAAAGTCCTCATTTTATCAGCCGTGATTTTAATGATAGTTCTTCTGGAAGAAAAACTGTGTAACAATTCCTATTTCTAACATTATTTAATCTTGTTTCATCTTCTGAAATCTAATTTCAGGTATTCTTTTTGAAAAACATTTCCATCAAATTATGAAATAATAACTCTATATATCTAATTGAATCTGAATTTATTTCAAGGGCAGTATTAAGATGATGAAGTAAATGTTGGTTGACCCTTCATATTTGGAAAGGAAGAGTGAATGGCAATATTAGAACAATCATTATGCAGCGAGTCAGGATACTGGTGTAAAACTTCAGATGCCTGAATTTGACTAACACATCAATCATTAGTAGAGAAACTGAACCCCTGCAGTTCAGCCCCTAAGTCAAATTGTTCCTTTTGATCCATTTTTTGGGGGGTATTTTCCTGAAGTCTTAACCTTAATCAGCTTCTGCTTTACAGTCAGTAGACAGCTCAGCCCATTATCTTTGCACCATTCAGCTTGTCAGAATTCATTAGCATGCCATCTACAGAGATCTCCCTCTGCAACCAACTGTTTGTTAATTCATCTACAGCAAACTCTCAGGAATTTTGTTAAAGAGCCATTTTAGGCAAAATATTTGATTTATACTTCCTTTGGCACTATTTAGTCAAAGGTTCAACAAATGTCAGATTTTTACAGCTCACCCACACTTGGTAAGATTTTTTCCTTCTTGAGATTTTAAAAGCAAAGTACTTTGTTAGCAGTGATTCTGGCAGTGGGTAGATACTACAATAAGAAATCATGCAATATTATTCCGTCAAGCTGTTTAGAACTCTTTTTCCCCTGTAGGGAATTTATCTTCAATTAAGTACACTAAAAATAATAAGTTGCAGTATCTTTCAATTTTGAAGTGCCATAAGAGACGTTAATTACTTGATGTACCTAAAGCATATTTTTCTGAGATTGCCACGGGGCATTGAAACTTTCTCCTTTTGGAATGCAGTTTTATTACATTTTATTCATTTTGGTTAAGCCTGACATACTTTCGTAAGAATGCCTCCATGAGGATGACCAGCGTCTTGTTTAGCTGAAATGAGCTATTTGATTTCATTCTTACATTGGAATGCTAAATACTTTAAACAATAATGGACTTCAGTATTGTATTTAAGTTTATAAATAAAATTCCTATAAAATTTTTTCACCTTTTCTTTTTGCCTTCATAGGAGTGCCAAAATAAAACAGTCTGTTGTGTGCCAGAGTCCTTTCTCCTCCATGACTATGTTCTAGGCAAAAAATGCTTAGTTTCCTGAACAGGGGATATACTGTGTTGCATCAAAGAACTAGGCACCAAAATGTCTACAGATTAAAGTACCAACAAAATTTGCTGTAAAGTAGCAAAGTACCTCAGTTAGGAGAATAGTATCAGAGACATTTATAAAATCAATGGAAATGCCTCAAGAAAGCTGGTCAGCTGAGACAGAATTGCCCATCGAGTTTTTTCACAAAGTCTCAAATCTTCATAAAAGTGCCATACAGAAGTTTGATGAGAAGTATTGTGAATTTTCTGAGAGCAGTCATTTTCTCATTAACCAAACGTCTGGTTGCTGTTTGCTCCATTCCCCTAGTAACTATTTCTGGGTTTCAATTTGGTTACTGGGATAACGACTCATTCTTATAAACATAGAGTATGTGAATCACTGAGAGGAAGAGAGAGGCCTATTAATTATAACAGAGAAGGAACAACGTGAGAGGTTTCATTGAAAGGTATGAAGTTTCATTTTTCTCAATAAATACACAGCAGTATGGAACAACACCAGAAGACAAAACAATGAATGTATGTCTATGCAAGTTGGAACAGAGGCACAGAGGGACAAAGACAAGAAACACACAACTTCTTGCTTCTCTTTACCTCTTTTTTTAAAAACTTGATTAGAAAACAAAATAATGGAAGCTGGCATTCCTATTTTTCACCTCTGGAATCTAGTTATGCAGGAGTTACCTTGCTCTCTTTGATGGTCAGGAAATCTTTAGGAAAAAAGCAATAAACCAACACAGAAATAAACAAAGGAACAAAAATCCCCAAACTCTATTCCAAAAACACAGTAAGAGAAACAATGTTCAAAATCTGCCATTAACACCAATGTGGAAAAGTTACAGAAATTTAGTTATCTGAGTTAAATTTTGTCCAAAGGGATACGTTTCACTAAAATGTAGTGAAAAAAACAGACAGACATCCAAGTGTAGTCTCCTCTATTGAGAACTGAGAAAAAGCAGCAAAATCCATATAAGTCCCATGTACACACTTTTATTTTAATATAATTGTACAAACTCGGTAGGAATGTACACTCATTGCAGAAAATTAGAAACATTCCATTGTTTAGTCTGATTTAATAATATTTATCACTTGCTGGGTGCATTCAGAGAACGGACTCTCAGGCCTGTGAGAAAATCTGGTCACTATAGTGACCCTGCAGGTAGCAATTAATGGTTTTGTCTGCTCCCCAAAGCACTCCACACAGATGGGAAAAGGCCACATGTAAAACATCCACTCTGGGTCCCTGGACCATGTGCCTGCTTTTCTCTGTTGTCTCTGACTCCCATGTGATGGGTAGAGATAGCAGTCACCTTGAATTACTCTTCTCAATTTCTTGAATTTGGCTGCTCTAGTAAGTGACAGGATCAATCTATGGCTTCACTGTATTACATATATAAAGCCTGTAGAGGCAAGCTTTGATGGGGCAGATCAGGCTCTGACTGAAAGTTAAAAGATGCTGGCTATTCCCCGAAACTATTACTTTGCGGTGAAGATTATATTGATTTATCTGAAGATTTAGAGTTTTCCGAAAGATAAAGATCCACATTATCAATATAAGTTCCAATCTACATCTGCTGTAGTTGCTTTTAACTCATTACTATGATGTGAATTTAACTAATCTGAAATTTCTGAAGATACATCTTTTCCACGCTTTCTTATTTTAATAAGGAATTAAAAGTCTTTTGACACCAACAATAAAACTTTCTTTAGTAAAAACTTCAGTATGAGTTGAGTCTGATATTAATTCTTCATTAGAAAATAATTTCAAAATAATGCATTAGGTTAGACCTATGTTCATATTTAAAAAGACAAAAGGTATAAGTTTAAAAAAATACATATTTTTAAATTAAAAAATGCATTCAACTCATTGTAATTTCCACTACTAGACACTAGAGGGGAAAAATGTTCCATGATTTTAGACCATTAACATGCAAACTAAACTGTAATGTATTCCATTTTATGCATCACTTCTCAGAATAACAATGCACGGCCTAATACATTTGTTATAATTTTCCTAGTTGTAGCAGGAAATGATTAATTATACTGTATTCATATTGTTATTGATTCACTGAATTAGCACTCAGACATGGGATTCATAACAGTATTCTTTACTAAATAGTCAGCTGGCATCAAGATGTGATTCAGTCTAATTATTTAATCCTTACAGAGTATGAAAATCCATTTATATACAACGTATTTTAATTACAACGAAACAACTTTGTCCAGGTGATGGTAGCTGGTTCATTTAATTCCTATCTGCAGATAAGTTTTTGTGAACATGTTCATTCACAGAAACTGCATTGGTTTTTTTTTCTGTGAAATATATCCTAATTTTCATGAATGTGTTTGTGGCCGTGTGTCTTAAAGCAAGTCTGACAGGTTTTTTTTTCTTAAGCTCCACACTCTCTATGTTCTGCTTTACCAGAAAAAAAAAAAAAAAAAAAGGAAATTTGGAATACTTAGGCCTTTGCAAAATCCAAATACTTTGAATAATTATATCCAAATAGATATCAAACCACATTTTACTGGAAAAAATTGGATTTTAGAAAATTCAATGATGTTTTCCCCCAGACAGCCACAGATAGCAGAAATGTTAAACAGTGATGGGTAACAGGGGGAACAACAGATGTGCACAAGTGTGCTCCACAAACTAAGCCAAAAAACATTCTCACCCAGATACTGGAATATCTTTAGTACTGTAGGGCATATGACATTATAAGAGAGTATTAAAACCAGTGGGTTGTTACCTGCTTTCTTTCTCTATGGTTGTTTCTGTTACAACTCCTTACACAACCTGGTGTTTGTACTGCTGACAAACGTGGTTGAGATTCTGAAAGAAGCCCAGAGAAACTAGATTTCTGGTTCCCCTGAACCCCTGAACTGGATTTCTGGTGCCCCCTGAGGTCTGGGCATCCAGGTCCCTGAGATCCACTTTAGAAGGTCAGACCAGGTTATCCTGTGAGGACATCTCTCACCTTACTTCCCTTGCTGACTCTCAGCAGGTTAGTTTCAGCAGAAGGTGTAGGAATACTCCATGTAGGGCAGAGACGTGTGTTGTTCTGTTTTCATATTGATAGATGCAAGAAACAGAGTAAAAGGGAGGAAAGATAAATAGAAATGTCAGCCAGGAGAATTACTCAATATAATTGGTTACCCCTTGTCTGAGTGCTACAGTACAGTGAGAAATGATGCTGTGCTAGTTATACTGGGTGACAAAAGATGAATTGACAAGTAAAGAATAATATAAACTTCTATTTGATACTCATTTGGTAGGTGAGAAAGCAAGGCTGCAAGTACATTTGGGGGCCATGAAGGTAGAAAAATGTGGTCATAACAAGCAAAAGACTGACACCTTTCTCCAAAATTATTTGGGTTGTTTGTTGTTTGTCACGAGTCCAAATTTTTTTGATGAGATTATATTCTAAAGTCTAAATATATCTGAACATGAAGGAAAAGAGCTCTAAAACCAGGTTGTTCGGTTTAATCATCTGGAAGTAGATAATTTTATAGAGAGAGCCAAATACAGCATTTAGACATATAGCTAATTTAAATAACTGGGAAGCTTTAATACTTTTATTTATTCTTTTACAAATGTAAATTTATTGAGATTTTTCTGAAAATTCTGTCAGCAGTTCTTCAAAATTCCAGTCTCTCTCAAATTAAGGGTTTTATTTTTAATCAAAATGTGCAATTAATTAAATAAACCAAAGCAACACATACAGAAAAGTAATACGTCTCTAGTGGAATGATATATAAAAGGGAGCACTTAACATGTTTTGGACAGCTTCATTCACAATGTATAGCAAATGTGACTACTTAGCAAGGCTGAAACAATTTCCAGACAATTATTTCCAAAAATGAGTAGTTGGATTTTATGAACACATGTCCATTGCTGATGGAGTTATCAAATGCCATCTTCAGTTTTAAACAAGCTTAAATCAGTCCTGCTAGTGTGAATGAGACTGATCTATGTTCAACAAGAGGAAAATATATCCCTAATGAATGAGAGTTGTCACTGAGATTTCTGATTATGTCAAATTGTTTAATTTTCTGCTATACTATCACATTGTTTTCTAATATTATTAGTCAACAACTTTGGCTATACTATGACTTATGATCAAGAAAATGCACGTAAAACATTCAGCTTGGTTCGTAATAGAGTCAGGCTTCTGCCATAAACTAACTTGATATAAACTTAAACTTCTCTGGTACTCCTAGAGGCATCTATCACAGCTACCTCCATTTTATTTCTTGTTTATATAGAAATTTTTCTATATTTATAGAGAAATATTTGAGAGACAATTTGGCATCATGTACCTGTATATAATATAAGTGTATGTAAACATGGTGTCCCAGTTTGAGACAAATTCAGAGGAGAATATCCCCTGATGGAAAGCAGGTTGTAGTTATCCCTCCCCCCACCAGGTTCATGAAAGAAAATTTCCCCGGGGGAAAGTGAAGAGAAAAAGGAAAAAAACTATTTATTTAACAAAACACACAGGAAAAGAACGACAATGCTATATAATAAAAAATCTCTCGCTGTGCAGAGAGAAACCTGTGAAAAAAGGTTGGAGTCCTTTTGGGTGTGATCTCTCTTCTTCCCAGAGTATTGGGGGGCACCCCCTTTTGGGCCGGTGGGGAGCCTCTCAGTGAGGTTCTGATGTTCTGAACAAGTCCAGAAGAGGGAAAAACAAGAAGAAACCCAAAGTCCCAGAAAAAAACTCCATCTCTCTCTTCTCCCGAAGAAAACAGAGCTGAGAGCTGGCTGGAAAAATAAATAAAAAAAAAAAGGTGCTTCCTCCTCCATCTCTCTCTGCCTGAACAGCTATCACTCCCCAACAGCAGCAGAACAACAAAAAGAGAAGTAGTGACCTTGAAGCACAGAACCACTTGGCTTTTTTTCTCCTCTGCCCTCTAAGGCTCAGTTTAAAGACACAGGAAGGGATAAAATTCATTTTCTGGGCATAAAGCGGATGATATAGGATAAACCGTAAAGTCACTCCAAGACACATGGGTTTTTTATATGTATATAAAGACAAGATTTTTCTCCTGTAGTTGCATACTATATATAGATGTTTTTAAATTATTATCCTAGAAGGGAATAAATAGAGGTCCCTATGAAAAAGACTGTATATATTCAGCAAAAACTTCATTTTGTTCTGTGACACCTAATTTTTTGTCTCCACCTATTTTTGACACCTGTCAATTGCAAATGCAGTGTTTTTCCAGTATTGAAATCATAACCAATAAAGATTTTGGTATTGGACTCTGAGTTATGCCAGTTCTTAATCACCAGAAACATTTATGTGTGATCTAGAAGAAACAGGACAATATATTTTGTTAATCTATTAACAAAGATTAAGTGCAATCCAAGATGGATTAGCCTGCTGTACTCAGTGTCAGTCCTCCTGTTTCATAGTACTACAGATAATCCTTAATGGCACAAAATGTTACTGAGAGATTTGGCAGTACAGCAGCTGAGAATTAGTATAAAAAGACAAAATGAAAGATCTGGCATAGTTGTAGTTCCTTCATGTTGTCTCAACAGCATTCTTTTCTTTTCTGTTGCAGCAGTGTGACATATATACACAGTCCTCAAATGTCAACCATCTCTCCTGGACCATTCTGCTGTCTGGGGCCATATCCTCCAAAAAGGTTGAAATGTAGGGCTGTGATCCTGCTTTTGTTTTGCTAACTTCTTCTCTTAGGATCCCAAACTCCACCATTTCATGTTCACTGCAGCCAAGGCTGCCTCTGGCTTTCCAGTTCCTCACAAGTTGTTCCTTGTTCATAAGTTCCAGGTCCAGTGTAGCACCTTACCTGTTGGCTCCTCAATTCCCTGTGCCAGGATGTCATCTTCAGTGCTCTCCATAAACCGAGGTTGCTTAAGTCCTTCTGTATTATCCTTCTGGCAGGTATCAGGGTGGCTGAAGACTTCCTTGAGAACTAGGGCTGTGTAGAAACTTTGCATCAATGTCCTCTTTCAAATTTGGTTGTAAAGTTTCAAACATGAGAAAAGGGAACATTCAGATAGGAGTGACTTTGAAACTTTGGTTTTTTTTAAGGCTTTATAATAGTTAAGGATTTTACCTAAAAAAAAAAAATCTTAATATTTAGACTACAAGATTGATCTTTCTGCTAGGAAATTTATTTGTCAATGAATTTTACCTCCTCCTTTTTTTCATCAAAATGAAAAAGATTATGTAAAAGATTATGTGCAGCAAAAGATTTTCAAGAGGTATAAAATATGAAAAAAAAAAAATCCAGACATGTTCTATTTTTCTTTCTTCATGTAGATGGAAAAATATTTTGTCCTCTGTTTTCTCTTGTACTGTCATTTTAGTTCTAACCCAACAACTCCAGGATAGTGCCTAGTATAACAGCTGGGACATTTTAGCACAAGCTGCTGGTAGAGTAGAATAGTAATCGGTGGGTAATATTTGTAAACCACCTGCTAGATGGCCAATTCCAGTTAAAATTGGTAAAAAAAGTGAGTCTAAACATTAAATGCAGCTTTCAAAACCTGAACTAGAGTTGTTTAAAAAGGCTATGACTGAATCTGCTGCAGCTTCTTATCCCTGTTGTCTCTACTGTCAAATCATTACTAAACCCACTCTTCAAATGGTATATGTTGGCCATGTAACCAGCCTACACAACCAGTTCGGTATGAACAAAATTAAAGTCTGCATCATGCATATTCCTAGCGCAGCTGGATGGTCCTTTCTGAGGTCTGTGCTGTACCTCAGGACCATTTCAGACACAGCTAAATTGACTGCAGACTCTAGCCAGCTCCCCACAGAGCAGTAAGAATCAAAGTCATCTCTGTGTCTTGACTAGCAAGTAGGTTGGAAAATGCTTCTTTTATATATGTATGGCCATCTTTCCACTGAAGCTCACAGTGCAGGAAGTATGTTTGTTTGCTCCTTAGATTAGACCACTGTCAAATATTACCAACAGCTTTCATAATGTCCTGTTTTAAAAAGTGGCAGTAAAGATTCAGTGCTGCCTTGTGCTGGATTGCTAGCTTGTATGCTTATTTGATCAGTTTTGGAATATTACTAAAGAGTTTTCCATAGTAATTTTTTTTTTTATTTAGAAAAGCAATTTGTACATAAGTTAAATTTTTTTTTGAAAGGGAAGACTGCTTGATCAGCTGATTACTTATCCAGTAATAATTTCTCTTATAAAAAAATCAGAAATGTCCAGTTACTTACTTCTAGATTTTCTCCTAACTGAGATATTTTAATAGAATCGTAGAATACTAGGTTGGAAGGGACCTCAAGGGGGATTAATCTTTATTGGCAAGAGCATAGTAAAACCACAGTCTCAGCAAGATGTCTCAGCACCATATGCAGCTGAATCTTAAACATGTCCAAAATTGGGGAATCCCACACTTCCCTGGGGAGATTATTCCAGGGCAGATTGTTCTCATTGAGAAAACTCTTGAGGCCAATTGGAATCTTCCCAGGAGTAACTTGTACCCATCACCCCTCATATTTTCCATGTGACTCCTTGTGAAAAGGGAGTTATCTTAGCATTTAAATACAGGAAGATGATGTTAAGGGCTTTCAAAGCCTTCTGTTAAGGCTGAACAAACCCAGTCCCCTCAGGCTTTCCTCACAGCCTCCCAGTCATTTGGTCATCTTTGTGGCTTTTCTGTGGAATCTCTCCGACCTGTACACATCTTTTTTTGTATAGTGGGGACCAAAACTGAACAGAGGCCTGCTGGTGATGCTCTCATTGTTGCTAGCCAGCATCCTTTTGGCTTTCTCTGCTGCAGCAACAAACTGTTTACTCATGTTGAGCTTGTCCCTCAGACTTCAAATCAACAGAAGTGAAGCAGCCATTGTAATCATCAATCCAGTACTGATTAACTTTTGAAGATGGACTGCATTTAGATTACAGATGCAAGCATTATGAGAGAGCTGCAGTTCAAGCTACTACTTTACTAAAATATTTTTTGTGGACTGATTCATGGATGCACATATGAAATGCTAAATTTACAGATTATTGGCTCAGAAAAGATTCTTGACTTCAACTTGGATACCCATCTGTTTTTCCAAAAAAAAATTTTAAAGATGTCATTACTACTTTATATTTGACTTTTCTTTGAGTATTGAATTTTGAGAGCAGACTGGTTTTTAATCTCATTAGAAATGAGTGGAGATTGACAGGCATGTAAATACTAAGTTTAGTTTATTGCATAAAAAAAGTATGTAGAATATGATTCTCCCATTATATTTTAATCCACACTTGAAAGCTTTTAAAATATTTTTTAAACATTTCAAATGGAAATTTAAACTTCATGAAGCAACAGAAATATTCTCTATGGCAACATTATTTGCTGGATTAATGTCATCCTTTAATTAAACAAACATATTCCTAACGATGGCTTTGGCTGGCTCTTTGCAGAGTTTTTCGCAGGTGGTATGATCATAGCTCTTAAAAAGTCAGTGGGCAGAATTATGGTATCCAATATGCAAATTCAAATTGATTTGATAATTCCGTCTCAGAAAAACTTAGAAGTAACTGAGATCTTGAGAAGTTAGTCTGCTTCGATGTGACTGATTCCAGAGCCTTCTTTTGCATACAGATATGATCTGGACCTGAGCCGAAGCTTTTATCTCTACACTTTCTAGCTTAATGGAGAAGGAAAGTGTTTAGGAGCTTAAGTAAATTTCCTCCAAGTCTGATCCCTGTCTATATCAAATATTTAGGCATATTGGTTCATGGACGTGCTTCCAGGACTCTGAAGAACTTTCCTTTTTCTTCTGTGAAGATCTTCTTACACGGAGTGATTCTGATTTAGCTGACTACACGGGCTGTTTGTTATTTTCAGTGTATAACTCTGTTCAAGTTCACAGTCATCTCCGAAGAAAAATATTGAGGATTAGCAATAATGGCTGAAAAAATAAAGGTTTTTCCTAAATTATAATATAAACTATCTCTTTTGCAAAATTATTTTAATTTAAATGTACAGAGTAAGATCTGAACCAAAATAAAATGTTGCTATTGAACAGAATTCCAATGGGTGACAATTACACTATCCACTGAAATACTATATTATTTTTATATGTGTAGGAAACAATTAAAAATTATTACTTCACAGACCTGTAGCTCAAACAACTGCTCAGAAATTTCATATATGCTGAACTGCTATGTCCCCCACTAGCATGGGATTTGTGAATATCATAAATAAATACACCTCTAAAAGCAAAATGTTCCATAAAATGTGTATCTGTTCAGGTTATAGAACAGAAAGTTGTTCCTGTGGCAAACACTGTGACTTCTGAGGTTATCCTTATTGCAGTAGATGGCAAATGTCATTATGAATTGGGAATTATACATCATTTTTTAATTCTTTTTTGTTTGTGCATGTTGTTCCTAAATGACCAAAAAGCCAGAAATGTGGATATCTTGCATCCTGATGGATGAGGTGATTTAAACATTCTTTCCCAGTCTGCACATACAAAAAGCAGTATGGATGAGAAACAGGCCACAGAACCAGTGGATTATTTGTATTCTCTTGGCTTTCTGAAAATGTGACATGCACAGATATAAAAATGCTCCTGCTATTTGATGTTAAAAGTGATTTTGTTTATTAAATAAAAGTTAAAAACTAAATTTGTTAAGGATATGAACATCACTTTCAGTAAGATTTTCTATTTTTACCAAGATGTTATCCTGAAATAATTGGATAGTTTTTAATATAATAAATTGGGGTTTTTTTAAATCCTGTATGAGAATAGTAATGATTGATTTTAGGCCTTGATAAGGACACACTGTCAAATGTATATGACTTTAAATTTGAGAAATCACTAAATATATTTATTCTCAGTGCTTGTAACACTGCATGGTTTCCTCAAAGTTGTTGTGATTATGTTGATTAACTTAGGCAAACATATCCGGACCTGAAATACAATAAAATCACAAGAAAATACAGAGAAATGGCACGTAACAGTCATCACATTTTGTTTTCCATTTACCAGAAGGTGAACACATATCCAGTAGCAGTACTTTTCTTACAATGGTCACTGCAGTTACAATTTCTCTCTAACACAGAACCCTTTTTAGAGATGGTAGGATGAATGCATATTAACAAAAACACTGGCCCTTTCACTTTTTATGTTCTTTTGTAGCTGGCTTTTGCCAAAGGAATACAGGGTTGTAACTGGAAGATTCATTCAGGCTATTAAATCTAATGTGTGCCTTGTATTCATTCTTAAACACAACATAACTGAGTGCAAATAAGACAGTTCTATTCCCAGAACAGTTACCTTTGCAAGAGAATATGTCAGACTTGACAGATTTGTTAATGTCAGTGACTGCACCAACATTTAATGACATTAAAAGTATTTGCCAGTTAGAATAAAAAATTACCTGAAAGATGGAAAGTAGGTTTAATGGTAAAGTCTTGATAAAGGACATAAGCATTTTTTTTCATTCTTTCAAATATTTAATGGGTCTGATACTTTTTTATAGGAATTCTAGTACAACCTCCATGAGACATTGCCATGTGTTTATCATGTCAAGATCACCAGGCCAGGGTATTTATATTATAATTTCTGAAGATTTCCAGCAGCTGTATAAGAAACACATTCAAATTCACTTCAGTTTACACTTGCCACTGGCAAAGGCATCAATTTTTTTTTAACTTCATGACATAAAAACTTCAGGACAAAAAGCTGTCCATCATTTAGTGATGGACACTGTGATATCCATTCATATATCTACTAGACTAGGGAATATGAAACATTTTTCTTCAGAGGCTGTCTTTCCCCATTTGCCATCCAACATCAATGGTCCTAATGCGATTAAATTATCTCCAAATGCCTCATTCCTTTTGTGTTTTGGAGCATCCATGCACTTAGAGCAGAGCTTGTCATTTAGAGCTAGCATATCCTCCACTATTTGAGCCTCAATCTGCAGGAAGAAGGGGAGGAAAAAAATCAAAGAACAGAGAAGGAAGCGAATAATAATAATAATAAAAGCCAGAATAATTTTGGAAGTGATCCATCAACTTACTGTCTGTAAAGTGATGTATCTTCAACATCTTCTGCTGGCTCAGGTCAGGCTGGACATGACTGCAGCTCTCTTATGATTACTGGAAGCCCAGAATTAGTTACAGCCCTGTCCTAATGAATGCAGCCATTCTTTTGAAAATAGAAGTTTTGCTTTTCTGACCTTTTAGCAAAATCTATAACACACAAAGTTGTTGGTACTAAGTGCTAGGATTTTTAAAATTAAACTGCTGATCTGGCCTCATAACCATGAGATTTTAAAAAAATAATCCCTTTACTTAGAAAATGAATGTAAGGCTCTAGAGCAAACACTGATCCTATAGTATAGCAAGACAAAGCATCACCCATCAGCCTAAGAGATGCTTAAATTAAGAACTTAATTAACGATTTTTTCTCTGAAACATCTTGCAAACTGAGGGATGTGTCTTCATAAATAATTTCTCTGGTATTCTCTCTGAGTGTTTTCCACAAAAAACTTCAATTTATTTCTGCACACAAAGTCCAGCCCAGATAGTGAAATATTTCTGCTTTTTGTAAAAGGCATTATTTTCTTTTCTTTAATCCTTGTCATGAAAACCAAAGCATTGAGATATCTGGTTTTTTACCCTTGAATGTACTTTAAAAGATTATTCAGAATCTTGTATGAATTAGTCCATTGGCGCACTTTTATTCATTCTCAAACACACTTGAGTGCAAAGAAATGAATTCAGTCTACAGAATAGTTAACTTTACAAGGAAATAGGTTATACCTGATTTTTTTAATTTTGGAAACTGAATCATAATGAATTACTATGTAGAAATATAAAAATATACTATGCTAAAATAAAACCCCAGTCTACTAAGCCTCCATTAAACTTTTTTGTAATGATACTACTTTTTCTGGATTTAATTTTTAAAAAATTATTTTTATTGCTTCTTAGGGTTTTCTTCTAAGAAAGCATTGCTCTGGTATCACTACCCTCTAGGTTTTTTTTGGGGGGGAGAATGAAATGACTAACAAAATAATATGCAGTAATAGCTGCTAATGGAAATTTCCACATGTGTTCCTTGAAGGGCTTGATTGTGTGCAATAATAATAAGCATGAGTAATATACTATACAGGATGTATTAATGGTGGTTTGATAATTCTGCTAGATTTCTGTCGTTGGCTCTTTTGGGGATTCGGATTTCTTCTCATTTCTATGAAGTTAAATAATCTCAGTGAGCAAGGTTCTGTAGGGAGCCCTGAAAGATCACTATATAATAATGTGTTTGCAGTGAATCGTTTTACATATGAACAATATGCTTATAAATTATAAAATACTAATGCACTCATTTAATACTACAAACCCTAGTCCCAATACTCTATATTTGTACAATTAACTGATGTAGATGTGGGGTTGATTTGTAATTTGAAGTCATGTATTGCATGATTTTTAAACCTTAAATCTTGAATCAAATATGTAAACTTGACTGTAATCAAATTTACATAAACAATCTAATAATCAACATCAACATCTAATAATAAATTCCAATTCTAATAAATTTTTATTATGAACTAGAGGCAACAGTGATTTCCAATAATCTTCCCTATTTACAGAGATACAAATGCATGGCAGTCCCTACTTTTTTCCCACCGTATAGCTAAGATTGTTTCTAGCCTTGTATAGCCTATATTTGTTCTACCTATATCTTTTGGGGGACTTCAGCTTGCCAGGTGTCCATTGGAAATACAGCACAGCAGAGAGGAGGCAATCTAGAAGGTTCCTGGAGAGTGTTCCAGCTGCCTGACACAGCTGGTAAGTGACCCTACCAGTGGAGGTGTTAGTAGTGGGTGCTGGAGATGAGCCAGCTGGACAGGAGCTAGCCGTGTGTCCAGGAGGCCATGGCCAATGGTATCCTGGCCTGCATCAGCTACAGTGTGGCCAGCAGCACTAAGAAAGGGATTGTCCCTCTGTACTCAGCACTGGCAAGGTGCACCTTGAATCCTGTGTTCAGTTTTGGGCCACATGAGGCAAGAAACACATGGAGGTGCTGGAGGCGGTCCAGAGAAGGGCAACAGAGCTGCAGAAGGGCTGTGGTGCAAGTCTTGTAGGAGAGGCTGAAGGAACTGGGATTCTTTATTCTGGATAAAAGGTGGCTCAGGAACAACTTCACTGCTCACTACAACTACTGAAAAGAGGTTGTAGTGAAGTAGGGGTTGATCTCTTCTGCCATATCTCAAGTGAAAGGACAAGAGGAATTGACCTTAAGCTGTGCAGGGAAGGTTCAGGAAGGAAAAAAAAACAAATCACTGATAGAGAGGTTGGGCATTGGAATAAGTTGCCCAGGGAGGCAGGGCAGTCACCCTCTCTGGAAGTATTGGAGAGACATCTGGGTGTGGCACTTGGGGATACTGTTTAGTGGTGCTGTTGTGGAGTAGTTGATTTTGAAGGCCTCTTCTAGCCTTGATGATTCTGTGATTCTGTGATTTGAGTGAGCAAAAACAGGCTAAAATGCACAGGATATTAATCACTCAAAAATATTAAAGGACATAGAAATTATATTTATGCAGTTTATGGTAAAAAATCATGATTGCAGCACTAATTGCATGAACATTTGTTCAATAGCCATTTTACTGTTGAGATATTGTCTGGGTTTGAGACAAATTCGGAGGAAGGTCCAAAATGAACGGGAACATAGGCTCAGATTGTATACTGACAATATGGTGACCCGCGGGGAGCTGTGGGACTCCAGGCTGACTAAGGAGGGGTGAACCAGCCCAGGTTGGAGACGGAGCAGGTCAGAGCTCCCGTGGCAGTCAGTAGCGGGATCGTGCCTCTGAATGGCCACCTCAGCGTAGCCTGGGCAGCACAGAGACTCGCAGGCTCCTCTTCCCGGGTATGTTGTGGTGTTGCCAAACAGTTCCAGAAGAGAAGAAGGAAAAAACCCAAAGTCCCAGAAAAAAGAAGACTCTACATCTCTCTCTAGAGAAAACAGAGCCGAAAGCTGGCTGAAAAGCAAGAAAGGGTGCTTCCTCCACTCTCACTGCTGCAGAAGCATCCAGAGAAGTAGAGTGACCCAGGAGCACAAACTGCTTTGAGAAGTTCATATGGCTTTTTTTTTCTCTCTGTCACATCCAGTTTTGAAGGCACAGAAAGGGACAGGATTTGTGTCTGGGCATAGAGTGGCTATAGGGGATACAACATCATAAGGTCACCCCACGACATAAGCTAGAATCCAAGCATGAAAGTTTGCATTTCACAGTGAACCTGGCTGCTTTCGTGCTTCACCTGTGGAGAGATTTCCCAAAATTCAGTTCCCTGGGACTTCAGAAGGGAAGTGGAGCAAGTTTCTCCCCATCGTCCTATCAAAAATACATCAGTTTCTCTGCCCATCTCTCCAAGCTGTCAAGGTCCTTCGGAAGGGATGCACGGCACTCTGGGTTATCAGCCACTCCTCCCAGCTTTGTGTTCACTGAACTTGCTGAGGAGGTATCTGCCCCTTTGTTCAAATCATTGATGGATAAGCTAAACAATACTTTGTTTGCTCCTTTAATACTGGTCTTACTTTTTCCTTCGTCTTACTTTTATACCTCTACTGAAAATCTCATATAACTAAGTATTTTCTTATGCTGCAAGAATGGATATGTTGGATGTGTTTTTTCATTTGTTTGACATAGTAGTTTGGCATGGATTTTTAATTCATTGCAGCCTTGCAAGAGAGATTTTCAGGGACTGTCTTTAGAATGAAAAGTTTAATGACCGTTCTTCTCTCCTTAAGTCTGAATAAGGGTATTTGTTGCCTTTTTCCTCACTCTGCTTGCCACATTTTGTTAGTAAAGGTGTATGTGGGTAAGGTTTATCTCCCAGAAGGAAAGGGAAATTACTCTCCCTCAGAAGCAGCTGAGCAGGGTCAATAAAAGCAAGCACCAGCCAACAGGAAGGTCAGGCTAAGGAAAGCATCAAGAAGAGAGCTTGCAGCTACAGCAGGAACTGAGATGGCTGAGAAGAACAGAAAACACATCAGGCCTAAGAAATGAGAATAGGATCACAGGAGACCATCAAAGTACACAACTGAGAAAAATCAATCCTGGAAGAAAGGAGGTGCCTTAGAAATACAAAAAAATGCAGGGCGAAACTGTTTTTTTTTTTTTATTGTTCTCTGTCTTACATGGTTTTCTTCATTGAGTTTGCTGTAAGAAGGTTGATTGATCTGTTTTAAAGCTCTAACCAGATCAACATCCTTCCGCACCAAACTTACCGGAAGCAAGCTTGTTAATAATATATATCTAAAAATACTACAAAAAACTGACACTGTCCTATTCCAGATACTGGAATTTATAAACAAAAAATCCACTTTGACTTTCCTAAAATATGAATTCAAGTCTATCAGGAAATTACTATAATGCCAAGAAATTCTACTATTGCCCATCAATGGTTTCAACTGACACACACAATTTCAGTAAAAGATCTAGAAGAAGATTTTTTTACCTGTTACCAAAATAATTAACACCTGATTCATGAACTGACCAGTTTTACACAGCAAAAATGAAGGCTGTTAGTCTTGAGTGAAGACTTTACAGAACTTTAGGGGAAGCCCTTCTGTTATTAGTTTAAAAAGTACATTGATGTGCTAAACAGACATTTTTGTGCTCATACATGGAAACAGCAAAAGTGGTATTCTGAGGAGCTTGAACTGTCTTTCAAAAATTTTGCAGAAATATTTTCACCTACAAAGCCAAATACCAATCCTTCTGAAACTAAAGTAAGAAAATCTAGGAGTTTTTAGACAAGATGTGAAAGACGCTTTCTCCTCTCCACCATTTTTTTTAGCATTCAGTCACCTGTAGAACATTTCACAAAGATATTGTTTAAAAAATGACATGATTATTCCCTAATAGAACAAAGTAAAGAAATTCAAAGCTACTGTTCAGTGCTATCTGAAGCTAAGGCTTCCTTACCAGTCGTTCTTCTTCACAATAAACTTCATGTCAGATTTTGTAACACAATGTAAGTACATGGCATCTTTGACGTACACAGATTGTACAGAACCTCTACTTTTTGGCATCCTTTCAACATAGAAATACTTTTTATTAATATTCATTGAGGTAGTTATCCCACGTTTCTTTGGGTTTCTTATTTTTAGTTTCATAAGTAGTAGTGTTGCCTTCTGGTTTGCTAAATTTTGTTAAATAATGAAGTATGTTGGCACACAGAAAGCTTGCGCCTAAAAAAAGATGAAGAACTGAGCAGTAAGGTTCAGAGGGAGAACTGGAAACGTTTTTACTGAATATTTAAAAGGACACTATCTTTAGCTGTCTATATATAGCTTTTCAGCTTGCTTAAAAGCCTTTTTTTTTTTTTTTAAGATTCTTGCTAACATTTAAACAAAGATAGAGAGGAGTATAAGAGAAAAAAAGAGGCATTATAAAAGGAAAGGAGCTCCACAGCCAAGATATTATATACATAACATTATGAGATTAAGATTATAATGGTAGCATCGTTTTCCAGATTTATTTTATTTTCACACAGTGAAAGGATTCACATTTTTACACGGGAGGTATTGAACTTAATTTTACAAATTGTGTTTGATTTCTCAAAGTACACAGTTAGGATGTTTCTGAGTCATAACAAAAATCAATAGGTACACATAATTCAGATCAGCTATCATAACACAGCTTTTAAATGCACCCACACTGAAATTACTATAATACAAAATCCAATACTTTTGACTGCAAGTGTAGGTTTCAGCAGTTTTGTGTCACTGGACTGGACAGTCTTGTGCAGCACGTTAAGAATACTGAGTGATAAGTTCTGAAGACATATGTAGATACTGAAAGTCAACACCATTTATATATTATTTTTGTATTAGCTAGTGCCATAGACTCATAGTTTTTTGACTACATTCACTGGTAAACAAGCAGTTTAGTCTAAAGCAATTAAAAAAAATATGCTTTCTGAAAAATGCTACACCACTCTTCATGAAAGTAAAACTCAGAGAACAGGCAAATAACTAAAACAATATGGAGAGGAATAACATATTGAATTATGAGATATATTCAATAAAACAACCCACTCGTTTGCCCACTTGCACTACTTCAACTTGTCAGTGGAGTTAGCGGAATCATTATTTTATCCATTTTTTTCCTTTTCAAAAGCCTGCTTATAAGGATTCAATGGTTTGGCAAAATCATCTGTATGCTGAATTATATGTCTCCATGTAAGGGAGCTCTCAATAAAGAACTTCATTTAATAGTGTTAAGATAAAAGGCAGAAACCTAAAAACCCCGTTTTATTTCTAATAAGCATTAAATGTAAAAGTCGTGTATTTTCTAATTAAATAATCAAGAGGATATTGAAAAATTTTGGACTTCTGTGTCTGTAGTTGCTAAAGAGAAGAAAAATCCTTCAAGTTGACCTCACTTATGTAAGGTACAGGTTGGAAACACATTAAATCTTCTTTGATGTCAAAGGGCAATCATACCTCACTATTTCTCTAACCAGTTTTCTCTGAAATAATTGCTACTTGAATAGAAAATTTTATTCTGTGCTGTATGAAAAAACTCATCATGCAGGGGAAAAGAAAAAAAAAATGAAGAAACAAGCAATAGACAAGGTCTCCTTATTATGACTCTTAGAGACCTGGTCAACCCAGAGCCAACTTCTATGAAAGTTTATCATTCAGACCGATAGCAAAAAATAGATAATTTAGTTAAAATTTAAGTGGAGGTATATTAATTACCTGCAAGTATAATAGTGCATCCAGAATAGTGCATTGCAGAATAACTAGGTGATGCTATGAGCATTAATACTTCTTGAATCATTGTATACTATAAAGGTATTGGCATGAATTTCAGATAGCAGTGAATTTTTGCCTGCAGTGAATTCACAGTGTCTAATTTAGGCAGTCTAGAAGAAATACTGAAAAAAGTTCACATCTTTATTTGTTTGAAGAATTACAGGAAAAAATGACTTAAGACTATTTTTTAAAGTTCTGTAAAATCTATAGTCAGCTTGTCTCTGTTGTTTTGTCTATTCTGACAGTTTGTTTTGTAATGAAGAAACTAAATTGTAAAAAGATAAGAATCCCAGAGAGGCTTAGAATAAATGAAAATATTTTTATGGTAGTTCAAATGTCATGTGTTATACTTTATCCTAAATTCTTTATAGACTATTGCTACTAGCAATGAAGATAACATTAGAAAACTGAGAATTTTATTTTTTCACATCTATTTTAGTTCTATTAGATCTATAGATCTTTAGGTAAAAACAAAGACAAAAACTAGGGGGTTTAGGTGCAGATAAAGTGTGTGTTTCTTGCAACTTTTTGGATACAAATTAAAATATGGATTTACTTAAGGTGGTGCAATGGCTTCATTCTTTCTCCTCTCATACAAGTTTCAACTCTAGGTTTAATCAGCAATGTATTTTAAAGTACACATCTAATATAAGCAAACAAACACTGTTTCTGAGTCAATTATACTGTACGAGCTTAAAAATTATGATTAACGGATCAGAGCAATAATGGATAAACTACCTTCTTCCTTAATTTCTTATAAATCTATCCTGTATCTAAATCCATTTTATTTCGGATAATACAAGGGGCAAAAATATACTCCTCTAAGCTTTTGACAGATTTAGATTGCCAGGGCTATAATTTTATTTGCTTGCTGAAATAATCCAGAATATCTGCTCTAAGAAAGTTGTCTGAAAACTAAATTGTTATTTTGTCATATTTTGAATTTACCTGACACTTAGTGTAACCAGTTTAGGTTTAATTTGTATTTCTTACCACATTTTTACCCCATTGTGGATGGTGCAGAACTCTCCAGTTGATGTGGGTTCCCATCAAATTACAAAATAATGCGTTAAATAAAAAATTTCTCCTGGCAGGCTGTGGACATACACAAACATCAGAAAAAGGAGGATAATGTAGGTGTCTCTTGTTGGGCTGGAAGAGTGTATTTTGGTCCAATAGCTGGAGCAAATGTCACAAGGTTTTTAAATATTTTTACAGAAAAAAGGAAATACACATCTTGGGGTCTTCACTGTCTTTTAATCCAGAGTTGTTTTCCCATATCCCGTTTCCTTGATTCGATTTTCCATCATAGAGAGGAAAAGACAAACAGTAGAAGAGATGGATATTAAGATCCTTCACCTTGCCATGCATATGGAAGTGCTACTTATTTGCCCATCTTTCAGTTTCCTGTGGTAATGCATTTCTGATGGTATAGATGAGCAAGATTCTTGATACCATCAGTTACTTTCATAAACAAATCACACTAATATTGCAATTAAAATAGCACTTATTCTGATGAATTCCCCATGACACTTGATACCATTTCTCTTGCTCCACTCTGGTGGGGGACCATTCAACTTGACCTTTGTTGTAGCACAATAGAGAAAATGAAGAACTGAAAGGAAGGGAGGAAGAATTGAAGTCATCTGCGTGACTTTATCTGTGATAACGGCACAGAGGAATACACTCCAAAAATCATCACACTGATAAGGTGGGAATGAGTGTGATAATCATCTTTGTCTTCTCACCTTTTCTAAGAAACTTGGGGCAACAAAGAAGAGAGGAAAAGATGGGGAAACATGGAAGAAAAAGGCTTCTGTCAGAAAAAAAGATTTTGCGTTGTAAGTCAGTGAGGAGAGAAGAACCATGGTGATGGAATAAATATGAAAAGGAAAAAAAAAGGAAGAATAGAGAAATAGAGAATGGATAGAGGAGGGGAGAGTAAAGACACATGTGTAACTATATATAAGTGATATTTTCCATAATGCTATTTTCCACTTTCTTGGCAGGTGTCTTACCACTGCTGATTTTAAGAGAAAGAACTGGGAAGACTATTTTATGAACTCATTTAACTAGCTTTTCTGTCTACTGAAGACTCTTTAGTTAACTATGGGATTGGCTGAATGGCCAGCTATACAGTTATTAGTCATAACAGAAAGAAAATGGATTATTTTGTCCTCTTGAGAGTTTTTTAACTTCTTTTTCATCCCATGAATAATTCTAGACAAATTCAGCCACAAAATCCTGTTACATAAAAGTGTGACTTTCAAAGAGATTCAGGAAAGTGATTTTGTGTTTGCAATGTTTTATACAGTATAGAAGCCTTTCCTGTCAGGCTCTCCTGTCAGTTATGTGGTTGCAGCTTCACTCTTCTGTTTTCTCCTACTTGTTTTCTCAAAATACATATTAGAATTTGGAAAGGAATAGACTGCATCTTCACGTTTTCTAGCATCAGTCCTGACAGATCTGTGAGATTTTGTACAGACACAAAACATAATTATATTTCATAAGCATCCATTTCTGCCCTTTCCTACTTTCAAACTGTATTATTAGTTTTATTTATCTGAGCTCTGATATTACTGTGAACAGCATAATTTTTGTCTTTCCATATATTTCCAGTCTCTAGTACAAATACAGTTGAAGGGAGGAAAGTACTCTTACATTTATTTTACGGTGATGCATTTCAGTAGCGTGATCCTCTGACATCAGCAGTATTGTTATTCTAATCAGTTTCATACAGCTTGCTG
Organism: Vireo altiloquus; assembly: GCA_013396875.1. Classification (NCBI taxonomy): domain Eukaryota; kingdom Metazoa; phylum Chordata; class Aves; order Passeriformes; family Vireonidae; genus Vireo; species Vireo altiloquus. Next base: position 764,009 of record VZRF01000178.1, read on the forward strand.
AACCTCAGTGTTCTGTAACATCTAGGCAATACCTCGTTGGAGAACAGGCTGTCCACAGGATTTTTTTCCTCCCAAATGAATCATAGAAATTAGAGATAGAAAAGATCAAGTCAGAAGTGGTAATATAATTCCCTTCTGTAAAAGCGGATAAGTTATTCAGGCAAATCTATTTGATCTCTGAAATATTGTCATCATGATAGAAGAAGCTGATGTTCAAAGGGGATAAATGTTCTGACCTTGAAAACGCTCCCACCCAGTGAACTGTAGAAAGAACAGGCCAGGCAGATGCCAGAGCCAAAACCAGGGTCACTGAACTTGAGACATCCACCACTATGTCTGCCTGCCCTGGTCTCTGACTTGCACCTGCAAGACAGCAGGATTTGTTGATTCACTTCAATGTCATGACAAGCCTTCTTGATATTTTATGCTATGTCTTATTTCACTCTCGGCTGGGCAACAAGAGTAACTTTTATCTTTTATTTCTGTGTTTTGAAACTATAAAACCCTGTGACAGTGCCAGTTTAATACAATCTTGTTTCCAAAGTAAATATGTATTAGCTGTGACAAAATTTTAGGCATTTCTGTAAAAGAACAAAAGTCTTCTTCACATTGCTGCTGCTTCTAAAGCAAAATATCTTGGACATGAACCTACTATGTGAAATCTCAAAGCAAAATATTTCATGCCACTGCATAATGTAACAGAAAGATGAGCATATCCTGAGGTGCACTGTAGCTCTGAGAGCTATTTAAAGTGCTTTTTAAAATGGCATTTCTTCAAAGTTGTTAATAGAGACCCATGACCCATAAACCATGACCAATTTTAGATTTTTTTAAGTTCAGTTTCACAAAAGATCTTCAGTCAATGTCAAAACCTGTCTAGTCCTATGTTAGATGCCTAAATGAGCAATGGCTGTCTAGGCCTTTTCCTTAGTGCTACTTTCCTCAGATGCTTTATATTTCATGTCTGGTAAAGTCATCAAGTAGGTAGTGCTACCCTTCTTGGCATACCCAGACATACCTCAGTCTTGTCAGTACTGAGATACTCAATATCCCATGCACCTCCTAAATCTGCTGCGTAGTACAAACAGAGTATGCCTCTCGTGTGAGAGGTCCAATATAAGAGATATTTTCAAAGCAGCCCTGGCATGCCATACAAAACTGCCAGAGGCAAGGAACATCCCCAAGTCTGCAGCACTCATCCAGCATATGGATTCAATTCCCTTCTGTGCCTGACTGTAAACTCACATAACTTTCCTCTCATGACTGAACCACCTAAAATAGCACCGACAAATATTTTTAGACTCTAAGAAGGAGAGCAGTAGCTTTCTCATTCACATGTGTACCAGAAAGAGATGGTAGGTGATAAAACCACAGAAAATGGTATGTTGTTTGGGATATATGTAAAACTACTTAGTCTCATCTGCATAGTCTGGCTACAGTCAAGTTGGACCCAACCACTCCTTTGCTCTGAATACTACAGAATTTGTCACTGCCATTTTCTGCCAATTATTCTTTCATGCATCTGATTTTCCTGGCCAGAAGATGGCATAGGCATTTCAAATTTAATTGTTGCTGCAGCTTCACTGGGAGATTCTGTTTGATGATTAATCTAAATACAGTATAACATTTTCTTTTCTGAATGCATCAGCAATCTTTCATTTATGCTATGCTGATTATGTAAATTTTTCTTCAACTTTCAGCACAGTGAAACAACACATTACAATATGAATTATTCTGATAGCTCTTTAACAAATCTATTCTTCAATATCTCTCTAATATACTGTTATGTAGTTCTCCAGCTGTCCAGACCTGTAAGATTCAGGACCCTGAATTTCTATTAACTGGAGTTAATTGTTGAGGTTACTTAGGTCATTTTAGTATCTGAACTTACCCAACACTAAGTATTTCTACTTTAGTAAGACTTTAAATGGGTCGAAACCTCAAATATTTAATACTCTCCTCAGTGCTAACAAGCTACCTGCCTATCATCATTAATTCTGTAGGCAGTGGCAATGTCTTTAATTGTCCTGTTGGTTTCATTAGTGTCCCAACTAGATGATAGGAGGTCTCAAAGTCCCTTTTATGATGTGACAGAAGTGTACATTTGAATGAGGTTTTATGAAAATGTCGAAGTAATACAAGGTCTTTTCTCAGCTTAAAAGGAAAGAGAAAGGTCTTACATAAGCTTAAGGCTAAAAGGTTTACTACAGTCTTTAAACCATTCACATTTCCCTGCATCACCACCTGCAGCATCAGGGTTAACTTGCTAATGAGAACCAAAACCCACAGGCCCATCATACTATTCAAATTTAATGTGCACGTGGACTTCTTGGTTCAGGACAGGTTTATAAATAGTGCCTTTAGTTTAAAAATAGACTTTTCCAATCTAAGGGAGTTGATATTATGATCTGTAAAGTGAATGAAGCTCCCAGGAGTAACTAGAGCTTATGTAATATTTATTCCCACATTTTTGCTCAGCTGTTTTGTGCCATTTTGATGCTGAGCTGCAAGGACTGCTAGTTTCTTAGACATTTCAAATCTTTCTTCAGTGAAGCTGGGACTGCATGCATGCTAGGTAACCTTACTTGACTTTGGGATTTTGCCTGAGAAAGCATCGTCAGTGTCCCCACTTACAACTATTTTAATTTCGCAATTTTTGTTGTGCATGACCTCTGGGGAAACCCAAACTGCACTGCCAGGTGCAGGAACTTTCCAATCTTAATCTAATCCTAGAAAAAACCATGAAATTATCTTCTTGAAAAAATCTGACTGGTTAATCTCTCAGATAGAAGAAACACTGAGTAGAGCTAAGATCTGTCTCTGGATACGTGTACTAGAAAATTTTATTAAATTTGTATTAGGTACTCACAAAAACAGCTTTCACTTCTTGCTTTTGTAGTTGTTTATGATGTTTTACAAGTGAAATATTGGTGCTAATGGAACAACATTCAGGGCAAAAATGTTAATGAAATATGAAACAAATCTAGCTTTAATATTTGTCATTGGGATGCTATTTTGTGCATGAAAACATCACTAAGTAAGCAGAGGCCTGACAAAATACCTTTCTAAGGAAGAAGTTCATCTCTCTGATGCTGTACCCAATTATGAGGTATCACATTTAAAGTTTCTGGTGCTGCAGGCGTTCACTGGTGAGCACCTATCATACTCTTGTTTTCAGCTAGGAGCGTAAATTCTCAAATTAACATCCTGAGCAAGGGCTAGATTAATCAGAAATATTTCATAATGCCAAAAAAATCTGTAAGCTATCCTTGAGGAAAATCAGTAGAAGAAATAGAATGTTCAGAAACCAGTGCTTAAAAGAGTAATAAAATTTTTTGTGCTATTAGATGTATAAAATCTCTGTACATAACAAATTTAGCAGTATGATATTTAAATACAGCTTGATGTCTACAAAACATGATCAAAATTTATAGGAAAGCATCCTGTTAATTAAGGCTAGTTACAAAACAATTTGAAATGACTGTTAACATATCTGGCAATATATTACAAGTGATGAAAAGACAGTAGATAAGAAGGACGTGAATCTGATCATTAGAAACCAAGTTCAATCTTGTAAAAATTAGTGGTGTTGGACCAATTACACTATCCTCTTTCCTTAAGGATATACTCAGCAAGTTAACATTAGAGTCTGAGTCAATGGCCACTGAAACAAGATCCTTGTATGCAGCTTCAATGACTGCTGCACACGGTGTTTAGTCTTACCTAAAAGGTAAAGCAATTCCAGTTAGCATAAAGACTAAACCTCTCTCACCTAAAATTGGTCCAGCCTGAAGTGCTAATGGAAACGTGATAGTATGTGTTTCAAAAATGTAGCTACATGATGAAAACACGATGGCTTGTGGAAAGCATTTGTTGTAAGAAGCCAAAACATTTTTTAGGCAGGAAAAGCTTTGAAATAGGTGAACAGAATAGTGACTTGGCAGCCAATATTAAAAAGTATAGAATATCTTGGGAAAAAAAGGAAGAGAAAAAGTAGTCTTACTGATGCTACCAGCAATATGAGATCTCTAAAATTCACTCAGAGTACCAAATATTAAAATATTCCATCTAGCTGGAATCCACCTAATGCTTTAAAACACTGTTGTTTTGTTCCATACATAAGCTGTTTCCCTTTTTTCCTGTAGGTTTTTTTCCCCAGACTAAACGTTTTAGAAGAGTAAAAGTACTTCACAGTCTTAACACTTAAGGAAAGAACTCTGTAGACCATTATCTCTCTCAATTCTCCTAAAATTGCCAGTAGAATTAGTCATTTTTGACCTCATGGAAAAGTGTTCAGCCCTCCATTCTAAGCCTATGGCAGGCATTCAGCACCACCTAGACTATGTAACTTTAATCTTTTGCCATTAATATTCTGCACATATTTAAGTTGCTAGAAATTTCTGGAAACTTTCTAATTATCATTCAGTACATACTTAGCACTAAATCTAGGGAATAACAACCCACACAGTAATTTGTGTATGTTCTGCAAATACAAGTTGCTACTGATACAACTACATCATGTAGTTCTTATTGAGGCTCTTGTATTCATTTTGACATCTTGGCAATCCCATAAGCATTTTTTCTTATAATCTGTGAGGGTCACAATTTTTGCAGTCAGTTAATGTTGTATTGTGCTCTTGGAAAAGTCAAATTGTGTGGGAAAACACTTGCTTGTTTTCTGTTGTTTAATGCAACTTTATATTCAGGTAGATCTGATGTTGCTATGTGTTTGCTGAGCAGAAAGGCTTCTTATTCTGTAAGGGTGGTGAAAATATTTAGTGGAACATTGCTTTAGACAGCATCTAAAAGCATAACCTGCTCAAGCTGGTTACTAGTAGATTATCTTTCTTCCCACATACATCCATTGCACAACATTTGCTTAAATTTGTTAAAGCTTATTTGGCTTTTGTCAAAGTCAAGAAATTCAACCTCTGCCTTCTCTGTTCAGCCTACTGGTGTTAATGCATAATAATATATTCTTTAGGTACACAAATCACATTTTTTCACAGTAACGTGATCTTACTCTCTAAGGAGAATGATTACTTTTTCTTCAAGGAAGAGTTATTCAAGATTTTGATTTTGTGGCCTTTTTAAAGGGTTCAGCATAGAGCTGCTTCCTTTATAGCATTCTGTTCAAACCTAACTCTGAAGATAAAAATTAACCCTTTCCTATATATATTTTTATGGTACTTACCTCTAAAATACCAAGTATTCTACAAACATAAGTGTTTAATTTCACAATATGCCATTAAAATATGGGAATTTCATAAATTAGCAATATTTTCCAGTGATCGTGGTACCTAAAGCTAGGATCAGTTTTTTCAATTGTTTATTATATGGCATATGAAAGCTCAGCATCATTTCAGATCCAGCTTCAGGGTCTGAAACAATGAACCTCATAATATACAGCAAAAATACTAATGCCAGATTTTTTTTTTGTACTTGAATTTTCTATTCTGTCTTAGCAAAAACTTTCTGTGCTTATAAGGAAAATGTATCTGAACTCAAGTTTTAAGCTAACCCTCCCTGAAAAGCAAATTAAAAGTCCTCTCTCTGAACAGGTGTCTTATTTCCCAGCAGTTTCCAGCCCCCAACACTTCATTCATTCACCTGACATGCTATCCATGAACTGGCAGCTTGAGCCTTGCTTTCCAAACTCATGATTTTTTTATTTTTCTTTTTTTTTTTAAGACAGTCTACTATGATATCCTGCTAGCCTCCAATTTTCACGTGAAACAGCTTCTGTTTCCAAGACTTTCAGTTTGTCACTTTACAGCAGCCAGTTGAAAAAGCTGGAACAACTCATGGTGCATGAGTTTATGGAAGCCTGGAATTTGATTGATTCAGAGACAGAGTACTTACTCTTCCTAGTCTCATTTGTTTCCAAAGCTAAAAATGTTCAGATAAATGTATGCCATCTGTCACCTTTCAATACAACACCTTTTAAAAGGGGAGAAACCCTTTTAACTTTGTCCTTATTATTTGGCTAAAGTGGGTAAATAATGACAATATTGGTAATAATAATAATGATGAGTGGAAGCACAACTTTTAGTGGATGGCAGAGAAAGAAGTTTAGGATGGGCAGTCTCCAGCTAAGCATAAAGTTAATAAGCAAATATAAATAGAATTCTTTCAAGTATTACATTTTAATAAGTGTCTGGAGTTTACATGTTACCATTTCATCAATCCTGCAGTATTCTGGACAGGGGAAAAACACCTGCCAACAACACCTTTTCATTTACTTTCTTCTTCTTGCTTCATCAGATAAACAAAGAGCTCTAAGTTCCATACAGTCTCTTGTTCTTGTATCAGTTGCCACTACGTCAAGGATAGAATCTGAAAGCAGTGCTTTTTTCCTGTGTCATCTTCTGCTTAAAGGAGCTCTGATGTTTGTGCTGAAATGATCTGGAATTCTGCCAAAGGCTTCAGGATAAGCATATTTCAGTCTGGCAGTGAATCCCCAGTCAAAGATGAAACAACTACAGACACTATCACAAGAAGGTTATTTATAAATCCAGATACAAAATCTATGAAAACTAGTGCAGCAGTCTTTTAATTGAGGCCATTTGTTCCAGCTACTGTTAATACAAATATCAACTGTGGTACTTTGTGCATGTATCAAAATTTAAACACAACAGTGTAGGTAGCATCTGGAGAAAGATAATTTCTATGTTTTCCTCTGTCAGTACTGCAGATTGAACATTTCTAACTGGACATTTAAAGCCTAAGATTGGTAAGAGACTATACATTTCAAGATAGTTGGAGTAATATATTAGAAAAGTAATTTTGAAAATTTTAGCAGCTAAAATACCCTGTTGGTCCATAAATAGTTTTGCCTTTCCTACTAACCTGTTATTACCTGTTTGTATTTTGTATGCTCAAAATAAATGCATAAAACAATTCACCAAGTGTGCCTTGGATTAATAATGAAATTGTACATCATCTAAAGCTATAAATATATTTTATTACAGATTGCAATAGAAGCTTGTATTTCATCTTCCATGAATAATCTCAGAATTCCAAAGTAGGATCTCAAACACACAAATGCCTATGTATCTATGCATTCATATACCTACAAACATGCACGTGTAGAGAACATTTATAGCTTTCTGTACTTATGGACATGAGTAACTAGAGCTTGACATGTAAAAGTTATTTTAAAGAAATGAATAAAAGTGACATCAATATTTCTTGTGAGCTTCTTCTTAGAAATCAGAATGGTTGGGAGGCATTCAGATGCCTCATTTAAGCAACCAAAAAAAAGAAAATATAATCTATTCTCAAAAAATGAATTAAAAACATGACGGATTCCATTGTCTTTAAAGAATATCATCTCCATTTGTTAAAAAAGGAATCAGCAGAATTTTTCATGGCTTAATTTTCCAGTTTGGAGGCAGAGAAAAATGGGGCATCAGTACTGTCTGAGAACTGTCTAGGTAATTGCCCAGCATCTTTTTTTTTACTGAAGAGCCTGTCTTTAAGAAAGACAAGTAAGTCTGTATTCAACTAGGCTCTTAGAAGTTAAGTTTATTTAAGTACTTACTAGGAGATTCAAGGAGAGTAACATAAAAGTCGTATTAAAGTCATGGAAGCTTGAAATATAAATGGGAGAAAAGAGATTTTAATTTCGGGACTGGAAAAGTTAAGGGCTAATGTAAAGAAAGGAAGTTAAATAAAGGAGGTAAATGTGAGTTTAGAAATGTATTAATAATATAATTTCTGCTGATTTCTCAAGAGAAACTACTTAGAACCAAAACAAGCCTTACATTTCTGAATATTTTAATTTGATATGAATTCTAATTCTGCATGATTGAAAGAATCCAAATAAATGACATGATAAAAATAATAGATCATGGTAATTAAGCTTAAGGACAGTTGCTTTTCAAAAGGTGCATCTTTAAGATAAGCTACCTTTTTAAACTAAAAATGAGTGTCTTATTTCTGATATATGATGATGAATTTTGAGCTAGAAAGTAGAAACTAATTACATTTAAAGTGTTCCACTGAGGCTGCTCATTAATATATTGAGAGCAGAAATGACAGAAAAGAGCAAAAGAAAAACTAATACTTGCCTTTTTATATTTATTTTACAGGAAATGTGTTTGTTGTAAGCCTGGCAGTTGCAGACTTGATAGTAGCTATCTACCCTTATCCACTGGTCCTCACATCTGTGTTTCACAACGGATGGAAACTGGGATACCTACACTGCCAGATTAGTGGCTTCTTGATGGGCCTAAGTGTCATTGGATCAATCTTCAATATTACGGGCATCGCTATCAATCGGTACTGCTATATCTGCCACAGTCTCAAATATGACAAGCTGTACAGCGACAAGAATTCATTGTGCTATATTGTTCTCATATGGGTCCTAACGTTTGTTGCTATCGTGCCCAACCTGTTTGTGGGATCGCTGCAGTATGACCCCAGGATTTACTCGTGTACATTTGCACAGTCTGTGAGCTCGGCATATACTATAGCAGTCGTGTTTTTCCACTTCCTGCTTCCCATAGCTGTGGTTACTTTCTGTTACTTGCGAATATGGATCCTCGTTATTCAGGTAAGGCGGAGGGTTAAACCAGATAACAACCCTAGGCTGAAACCACATGACTTCAGAAACTTTGTAACCATGTTTGTGGTGTTTGTACTGTTTGCCGTCTGCTGGGCTCCTTTGAACTTTATAGGCCTTGCTGTGGCTGTCAACCCAAAAACTGTAATCCCTAGGATTCCAGAGTGGTTGTTTGTCTCTAGTTATTACATGGCATATTTCAACAGCTGCCTTAATGCTATAGTATATGGACTCCTGAACCAGAACTTCAGAAGAGAATACAAGAGAATTATTGTCACGTTTTGTACGGCAAAAGCTTTTTTCCAGGATAGTTCTAATGACGCAGGAGACAGAATGAGAAGTAAACCTTCTCCACTGATTACAAACAACAATCAAGTGAAGGTGGACTCTGTCTGAAAATGGGACTCTTACTATTACCACTCAGCATCCAAATAAAGTGTCCATTTTATTAGTCCTCCTGTTAAATGTTATAGTGAAATGTATCATCTACACTGAAAGCACTTTGATCAAATTCCTTGCATGGTATTTTGGAGCCTGTTACACAGCCTTGACATACAGATCCTATTATACAACGGTATATCCCTTTTATAATGACATAATCATATCCTTGAGGGAATAAAAAGTTATGAATGACTACTTTATTTTCTTAGATGGAGATATATACCTAGAAAGAGATTGAATCAGAAGTATCCATATTGCCTGGTGCAGTAAAGCAAATCATAAAAATTATTCCTGCCACTTTCCACATGCTTTTTCTGGCCAGGTTATGGTCCTGATTCTAAAACCTCTGAAAACTTCTTTTAAAAGATGAAATCAGACCTTTATGTAATATATTAGGAGATGTGAAGTGAAAAATCAAGGTAATTGAAAATTCATTAGGATTTTTGATAAGTACCTCTATCTATATTTCTTTGCGACTAACATGGACACGAATATAATTTTTTTGGATATTAAACTTCACCAGCCCTCCTAGGAGTGACATTCTCAATTGACTTCTCAATTTTAAAATAGCTTTTAGGAGAAGAAACATGCCTGAATGATTATCTTCAAAGCTCCAAGGGCAGCAGGATAAACAGCAAGGAGGGAAAAGAGCCATGATTCATCAGCTCAAGCCGTTTCAGCATGAAAGAGAGGTGTAGAAGGGTTGGGAAGAGAAATTTATACGACCATTATTTCTGAAGAGATGGTAACTCACGAAATCAGGAAGTGCCCCAGAGGAGTTTCTGGGGAAACACCTTGTAGAAACAGAAGCGAGGAAGAACTGTTATATCTCACCTGTGTACATGACAGAATTCTAGATCTCCGTGAGAAGATTAATGCATTTAATAGGAGTAATTAGTAGAGTGTGACAGTTTTGTCTGGTTAGTGGAATCTTAAGGCCATGAAGCCCTGGGAAATGAGACATATATACAGGATGAGTATTTAACATCTTTCTGAAACTGATCTCCTGAGAGTAACCTGACACTAGCAGTTATTTTTTAACGTGCCACAGATAAAATTTTCAAATTAATAATTAGGGTTTACCATAATTATGAACATAGTGTAATAACCTAGAACAATTAGACACCTTTAAATATAGAAAAGAGAAGATACTACTTGTAACAGTGGTAAAAAGAGAAACACATGATTCTCAGGACTTTCCACAGACAGCAGGGACCTCTTCAGTGAGGGAAAGTACACTGTGAAGTGAGGAAGAATAGCTAAACAGGCTGTCTCCTGCAACAATGAATCTCTCTAAAGAAGTCCTCTGGCAGAGAAAAGCAATTCACAATAGGATTCACCTTCAAATTGACCTTAAAAAGAAAGAGCATTTAGTTCTGGAAAGAACTGTCATACCTTTTAATGCTCAATTGTTTATACCTGCAGTGACGTTCAAGTACACTTGAGCTTTTCCAAGCCAATTCCAACAATGTTAGTGGGACTAAGAGCTTCTGAATAGCCATCAAGCTTTTGTTAGTCTATGTTAAAATCTGAATTTTACTTAAACAGTTATTTTAAAATGTTATTTACTGTACTGGAGATTTTCTTGAGCTTATATGTCTTAGAAAGCAACAGTCACTCTGTCATCGAACTCCTTAAACTGCATGTAAATCTAATAGCATTTAGTCTTTCTTGGATCACAGATTAGTGTACCTTTGGTTTACTAATGAACTAAAAGGGAATGGATTCATATTTGCTTGAAAGCCCCACTGACACTTCATCATCTGACCAGTTTTTTACCTTAAAAACGGGTGCCTCATGTCAAGTTAACAATGAAACTAAATGAATAACATTGTAAAACTTCGGATATGAACTAGCAAGTCAATGCATTGCTGAGGTGCTTGACTCATCTTTGTTTACATTTTCCAGTCAGAACCACTGTGTAAATAACCAGCTCTCTTCTATTGTGGTATCATCATATGATATGATACAACATAATTTACAGCATAAAGTATATCACAGTTTTCTTCACTGTGATTTCATCCTTGGAGGATGCTTAGCTCTGTAATTTTGTTGCTTTATGTGTAGTGATTTTAGAATAGCAAGGGAGGCATGACCACCTTAAGAGTAAATGAATTTTTCATGCAAGAAAAAATACAATTTAAATTCTTACAAAAATTGCCTTATTTAAAGCATATTTTCAATGAAAATAATGTCTTATTATATATCTATGAAAGTAGCATAAAGACAGTTAAAGTAGCTTAAATATTAGTAAGTTTAGAATTCTCAAAGATCTTTCACTTTCCATTTCCAACAGAAAATGTACATCTGTATCACATTTACATATTTACAAGCCAGTTCAAGATACTGTATCCAATATGTGGGTTATCTGAGGAACAAAAGTCCCCTGTAATTCGCAAGTGCGAAAATATATTTTTGATGACAATGAAAACAATTTGCTATATACAACAGAAGATATTATACCAAAGGTATATATTTTATTGAATAGGCCTGTAATAAAAATGGAGAGCATTTTTCAGATCTGTATTTTGAAATATTTGTATTAAATCTAAATCACAGAAATGTGCATGTTGGTGATGTTATGAGCTGCTAAATATAGCAATAATTTTAAGAAATTTATCTCTTGTTCTTCTTTGGGGGAGAGTTGATAATTTCATTTAAGTTACTATGGATAAAAAATTTGGGCAACATCTGCTGCCCTTCTGAGATTACTTTTGCATTTACTGCCATTCTGAAGTGTATTTTAGATTAAGGATTGCAAAACCACTCATTGCAAAAGTGGAAGAATAATGATGCTTAACTCTGCAGTAATAGTTACTTTTAATTCAAGTCTTCAAAAGAGTCAAAGTGATTCATGCAAGACAATCAGCAGCCTTGTCAGCTGCTCACTGACAATGAGAATGACAATGTAAATCAGCACCTCACAAGATCTGACTCTTTATGGTCAACATAAAGATGACTGGTGACAATAATAACGATTTCTGTCCCTTCTAAGGAGATGAAGTTTGAAACATCTGAAATTAGTTGCTTCTGTGAAAGTGGATGAGCCAAGGCATGGTTTTTTATATTCCAAGTCATTAAATTTTCCCGTTTTGAAAGGTTAGCATAGCACAACTGCATTATAAGAGTTCTATCTGGGTGGTTTAGCTAGTGTACTTGTCCTACAGCAGTCATCAGCCCTGGATGGATTTGTTCCTAAAATGGGAGTGTTGGGAGTCTGCCACATCTGCAGAGGCCCATCCCCTTCCCACTTCCTATCCATTTCTGCTCTGAGCCCCAGTGACACCAAAGGACCTCTGTGAAGGAGCAGTGACCCAGTCCCCCTCCCTGTATGCAGCACACTGAAGATTTACAGCCTTATCGACCTCTACCTTATCCTATGAGAATTTCTTTCCTGTATCACAATATTGATTATGTTGGCAATATAAATATGATCTTATCAACACACCTTGAACCCTTACAGATAGATAGTTTTACTGGTGGTCATCTACATTGAAAATATCACGTTTACAAAGAAGCTTGGCATTATTACATATTTACCAGCAAAAAGAATTTTAATGAATATATTAATATCAAACAGGGTAATTATTGTATTTAAACTGTAACTGTATGCAACATTGTAGTTTCTTTTGGAGTAGCTTTGCACATTTTCTCTTTGCACATTTTCTTCTACCACTGGGCTAGCGCAAGTGCATAGATATGAAAAAAGTATATGTTATTTCAAGAGACATAATATGTAGCAATGATTTACTTCTTTTTCTTCTAATTTGTTTTAGAAGGCAGATATATAAATCATCAATAATAAACAGACTATCATGAACAATCTGTATCAGTGTATAGTGCAACCTTCTATGATCATCATATCTTTTTCTTCTTCTTGACCACTTTTGAAATGTTATCACATTAGATCTGATTAATTATGACATACTGAGGGGAGATGTTATTTTCCTTACGTGACACTGAAAAAAAATAATAAAAAAAGATGCTTAAAATGTAATACACAAGTACATACATATATGTGGTCATCCAATTTAAAATATAATTTCTTAAACTCCTTCTATATGAATAACTTGTTCACAAACTGTAGTAATATAGATGTACTGTTATTCTTTAATTATTTTCTAATAACTGCACTTTCTAAGTATCATTAATATGGTTTATGAATAATTAAGAACTGCAAATGTCTGTCATTTTGTCACTGAGGCTTGGGAAATCACACATGCTAAAGCCAACTTTCTTAGCAGAAAAAATATTCAAGTAGTGGCCTGGTTTATAGCCCATGTACTGTATCTCAAATTTTTGCCTGTAATAAGAATTCCATTATGTGGTTTTATGAATTTACTTATTAAAAATATTATTCCTACCTCAAATATGTGTCTGAGAGATTGCAATAAGATAATAAGTGAATAAGATGGAAAAGACTCACAGTATATGTCAATAACCTTTACAATTCTTAATAGAAACAAAAGTAAATTCAGCGAAGAAGTACAGATATTTATAATGATTTATATAGAAAATATTTTCCCAATTGAATAAATTACTCATTGGATTTTCATGGCTCAAACCATTCCAACCACCAAACACTGACCAAAGTATGTACATTTTGAGGACCGTGTTATTCATAAAAGTGTATACAGATTATTCCAAAACTTATGCCCAAACAGCCTTTGAGACATAGTGTCTGAGTTGCATCTCACACAAACCAGTACAGCTTCAATGATTCACATCAGCTGAGGATTTTGGTATATTAGAGTTCATAAATCTAAAAATTAGCTATTTTACATTATTACACAAGCAATATATATTTTATTTCTATGAAATTCCTCAGCTGTCAGATGTCCACGTTATGGGAGAATGGGAATTTGCCTGCTCATTATCTGCAAAATTAACCTCATCCAGTGGAACTCTTTCTATGATTTGTCAGTTTTATAAGTAAATATAAAAAATCAGAAGTCTTTTATGTGGCTTCATTCTTAACTGTGGAAGTAGCAAATATTTAGCAGAAATTATACCAAACTTAAGAGATTTAGAGACGGGAAGTTTATTTGTCATTTTTCTTTCTGCTTATATTGCATGTATGCACATGGATTTCATTTAATTACAAGAATTTTACTTTGCGTGTTTGTTTCCAGATTCTAAACTTCTTAAATACATACTCCATACTCTTCTTCAGTATGTACAATTATCCAGCTAGTTTATAAAAGTCAGAGAAATGCAATGATATTTTCAGATGTATGTCTCAAATGGAAGTATTTTTCCACACAACTGAGGCTGTGAAATGTTCTGCCACAAACCCTAAACAGGTACAAAAAACCGATTGCACCGATTCACAGAAAGAAGATTCTGTACACTTTTTAATGGTATCAGATGCTTAAAAATGAACATGGGAAGATTTTCTTAAGCCCTTTGTGATAATTTCAAAAGTTACATAAAAATATTGTGTGGATCTATGGATTATAAATTCACGCTTTACAAACCTCAATTCATTTAAAAAGATAGGTCCTCCAAATATTACATTTAAGTAGTTTTTTACATCCAGCATAAAGAAAAACAGTTACAGGCACATTAAACCAAATATAAAGACCTTATATCCCCAAATTTCTATTTCAGACTGGCTGAAAAGCTAATATACCAATAACCTGCTCACTCAGTTCTAGTCTTTTCTGATAGTTTATTAACATCTCGCTCACCATAAACTTTGCCGATCTTTAAAGCAGAAATATTTACTGTTTCATTAATAATTATATTCATACCAGTAATCTCTCCCAATCAATTTTGATGTTAATGCAATTTTTCAGGACAACTCCTAGAAATACATCTCCATCCAAAAATAATATTTTCTCCTCTCGATCCCTGATAACTTGTTTTCCTTCCTCAGTTCTAACCATGCTATCAGCTTGGTTGTCCCTTTTCCACCTTTTCATGCCAGTGAACATATGCCATAATGCTCTTGACTCTGAAATGTCCCTGTCCTATTGTGATCACTCGTGTTTTTTAATAGTAGTTTGATATCAATTAAATACAGTCTTACAGACAAATTAAAAACAATAGTTTCAATACTAGTCAGTCTGAAAAATCTCTGATTTAATACAAGCATAAAAATTTATAGCATAACCCCATGTGTTCTAATCTTTAAATATAAACTTCGATTTATAACCTTTATAGTAATTATTTTTCTTTTAAGTGCTCATTTATCCCATTTACCCTGTCTTTTTCTCCACATGTCAAGAATTCAGCTTCTGTATGGAGGCAGGAATTAAATAGTCACTAGAATCTTGCAGTTGAAATCTCCTATGGGCTATGTCAAGAAGGGAAATCCAATTCAGAAGAGGCAACACTAAGTATTGAAGCACTTGACAGAAACTAAGTGTCTGGTAACCAAGATTTTAAAGAAAGAAAATAGACCTTTTTTCAAGAAGAGCTCAGCAATAAGGAATAGTTAGTAAGAAATCACCCCTGATGCTACCATCAAAAGACTGTTAAGGGAAAAAGGGAGCCTGTCTTATATATGAACTAAGATTTTACTGCTAGTCTAACTAATATTTTATTGGTCTACTTAAAAAGTGCAAGTTATTCTTAGTTCAGTTACAATTAAATAAACACTTGAAGTACAAACTATCTAAATAATATAGAAAATAATTATTTATTACAAGGTTCAGGTCGTATATGACTGAACGTCAAGGATAGTTTTATATGCATCTTCTAACATCTAGCCCTTCTTCCTCTTTTAACATTCATCCTTTCTCAGTACTTCTGGATTATTGTTGTGCTCCTATTTGTTGAGATGAGGAAGCCATAAAGAAATTGTAAAACTATAAAGCCCCCAAAACCTCCAAGCCCAAAGGAAAGGACCAGGATGGGTGCAGTTCCTGTTTGTGTAAATTTGTTTATAACATTCTTCTCTTTTGATTCTTAACAGCATATCTGACAGGAGTAGTGGAACTGTCACTCCCTCATCCTATGGGAAACAGCATGTGGAACCCAACAGTCCATACTGAAAATTTCATGTTCATTGGGGTAGTTTTTTGTCATGGAAGGTCCATGGAACATGAAGACAGAGGGCAGGTGTTTTGTCATCCCAAACAGACATAAAGGCCTGTTACACAGATGCCTGCAATTATCTGGGCTGGGCAGACAGGCTGGTGCTAAACAGGACTTTCCTACTTCTTTCTTAAATTGTTTCTGGTTTACTCCTTCTAGGCAGACCTTGCATTTGATTCCCAGACTCTTAGAAAGCTGATGTTCAGGAAAGTAGTAATCAAAAGACAGAATCCATCTTATGTAACATTTCTACTGAAATTTGAAAAAAAATATGATCAGATCTCCAGTATAACTTTCAAAAAATAATTTTTCATTATTTCGTTTCGTTCAACTCTTCTTTTTTAGGACATTTCTGGCATATGAAAACCAATACTCTAATAAAACAAACAAACAAAAAAAAAAACCAAACAAAAAAACCCAAAACAAACTCACTGTTTTTCATAGATGAGTATGCCTGTTTAGGAAGAAGAGCCAAGAGAGTGTTGAATTCTCATAAATAACTGCAGTGCATGGTCACATCTAAAGATGAATATTAGGTAGTGCCAACTCGCCATCTAATCATAGTTAAGGGCAGGATGATGCCAGTATGGGCAGATGGAATGAAAAACATTCTTTTCATTGCAAAAATACACAAATAAGGAAATACAGAGTAGTGTCTGTAGCCACACGATAGCATTCTTAAAAATGGGGTTCAGTTTCATCAGTTACTTTAATTTTTAGTTTTATTCTTCAACATCACAACTTTTGGGCAGTGTTCCATGCTACCGAGAACAGCTGTTTATCATCTGTCTATGACATTCTTTGTTTCAGTTCTTCCTTCTGTTTTGGAAAAAAAAAGGCGTTGAAGGAGAACACTGGTAATATGTTCCAAATATGTTTGGATACAGCTGCACGTACATTGTTGTAGGCAGCTATGAAAATTAAGTTTGTATTCAGTAAGGAATATAGCAGTCATAGGGAATGACTAAAGCCTTTGAAAATCATATTTATTACATTTGTTTTGTCAACACCAAATGTCAACTGAGCTATACTGAACCATTGGATTTGCATTTCCCTTGTTATCCTGCTTTTCATTTAATTTCATTTAACCATCATGTTTTCTAGGTGGTGGAGATGCCAAGAGAAAATTTTGATTTTCATTCACTCTGCACATCTCTGTGTGCATGGATGAATGGCTAATCTCTTCTAAATCACCCTGCAGTGGGTCTTCCTTCTCTCTTAGCCTGATTTTCTATATGTTTGTCTCTGCCAGCTCAAGAGTGACCATCACAGTGGCTACTCTGCAGGCAGAGCAAACTTCCCACTCCGGGGCATACCTCCTGATGTGATGCTTTGCTGTGCTGGGCTTGGTGCTGGCAGAAGCACCACACACAAGTACTGCAAGAGGGAAACATCTCTGAAAGGTTTTGCTGGTGTTTTTGAAGCTCTGGTGGGCATAGACCACACCGGTAAAAGCCATTACTGCTTCATTTTACTGCCCACTAGTCCTCATTTTAGTCTCCCTAGGTAACAGAGAGCACAAATGCTAATACCAGGGATCAAGGTATTAATGGATTTCAGCTGAGTTGTGACGGTAGAGTCTGTGAAGTTTTTTCTTATTTTCAAAGCTTGCAGCAATGGAAAGTGAATCTAATTAGCAGTAATTTTTCTTTCGTTTTCAGATATTGAACTCTAGAATTTTCAGAGTTTTCTGCTTCTGAAAAAGCAAGTATTTTAACTCTGGTGATAAACTGAAATAGAATGTAAGTAATTTATACTAAAACAACACCATTCCCTTTGTTCAATTTTTCTCTCTCACATTTATGTCAGCATATCTTGAAGGTAGAGACAGTGTGAATTAGTTGGTGTTTGAACAGGACATCTGAACTTTTCAAGTGTTACCAGTGAATTTTATGCAGTCGTGATAGTCAATACTATTTCAGTTTCATTATGGAAAATTGGAGGACAATGTGATCTCATTTAGATGAAATGTATCAACAGGACACCACTATTTGTCTTTTTTAAAGGACACACTGTAAAAGAAAGGTAAGTTTTGTCCAAATTCAAGACTGAGTTATTATATTCTTTCTGCTTAAGTGTCCCTTCTCTGTTTTAGGGCTAGCCCAGTATATTTTTTGTTTCATATCCTAAAATTTGTCTAACATTGATACGCATTGCTACTCCATGGCAACACAAATTATACGCCCAGCATGGCTATTCTTCTGTAATAAATGACAGAGGCAGCACAAACTGTTCCTTTAACCAGCCATCAAACACATATATGCTTTTACTTGCAAATAATGGAGGATAAATTCTCCCCACTCAAGTTCCACACCATGAATTTGATTTTCTTTTTGGAATAAGAGTGAGACTTATTGAGAATCGAAAGAAATGGACCGGAGTTGTTTCTCTGGACCACTTTGGAAGTTTGGATTGCCAGCCCTAATCCTTCATGAACCATTAATCAAGCACACAAAAACCGGAGAATGGCATTAAGCAAAAATGTGATTTCGAATAATAATAACGTGCTTTAATTTGCCTTCCATTTTCATGTCCTAAAAATGCAAGCATATTCATATCTTCAATCCTTCTTTAAAAGACAGACTTTTTCAGATAAGAGTGATATTGTCCAGTAACTGTAAATGAAAACACCAAATATAATAATCATGAGGAAATTAGAAGGTGAATAGTAAGATACATATTTGAAAACCAGCAAACGCAGTCTCCATGTACTTCTCCCATGCTCAACAGCACAAGAATCTTCAATAAGCTTCAGTATTCCTTTATCACTTGAATGCAAAAATAGCTTGTGAATAGTTGGGTGGATAAATCACCCGACTATTATTTAACACCTCCACTCTGTCAGTCTTTTCCTCTATTATTTGCAAATAATCATAGGTAGGATCAGGCAGTGTGAAGAAAGCACAGTAAATGAACTGCATGTATGATATCTTTACTGAGAATTTTATTGCTATTCAGTACTGAGGAAAATGTGTGTATCAAAATACACACAAAAAAATTAATACTACTGCTGAAATGGTCACCTAAGAATCAGGTACATTACACATATTCCAGAAACATTTTGTCATGAAGAAATAAACACAGATGCTAGTTATTCCAAGTATTCAGGGCTTTTTTCCCATTAGATAATTTTCTAATCCTTTTTTTTTTTTCTGCCCTGTATGTTTTTAATGCTTAAAATAGAGAAAGTTGTAAAACAAGAGTCACTGATTTTGATTATTGATCCTGTAGATCCTATAAGGCCTTCAGGGCATCATGAGTGCACGCAAATTGGAAGATCTGGCGGAATGGCTTCAGTTCAGCTAGTTTATACATCACTTCCAGCACGTGTGCAAATCTGGATGAGCAATTATTGATGAAATGCTCCTTTTTTACATGTCTGTACAACCTTTTGTACCAATCTAGAGCAGCAGCTAGGGACAGCTGGCTAAATCCCCTTTTAGGAAGTATTTATGGCAAGTCAAACCCAGGGGTCTGACTGTGGAAACATGAGGGTACTTCAGGACTCCTCATGGCAAGAGTCCTTAGTGGCAGCCAGCAGAGAAGATGTATGTGCCAGTAGAATAAATGAATTTTGTGGATTTGGTTTAATAACATCATTCCTCATAACATCATTAACAGGATTTTTTAGCAGCATGCAACTCTTGAAAAATTCTATCTGTACTTATATAAACATTTCAGGATTAGGAATTATTTCTAAAAGTTTTAGTATTTTGATTGTGTTTAAATTATCCCCATATTATTGTTTTGAAACTAAAAACCAAACAAGCCTAATAATGTACAGTCATTTCAAATATGCATAAAGATCATTGCATAAACCTTTACAATCCTGAAAAAGAACCGTCCAACATTTAAAAGAAATAGCTTTTAAAATAGAGGAACTGAAGCAAGAATAAAATGAAAACAAAATAAACCAAAGTCAGGATACCTCTATGAATAAAAAATTATCATTTTGCTCAGTCTGGTTTGACAAAGCTTAATTCTGCTATCGGGGCAGTAGAACCTGCTTAAGATATATAACTTTTGGTTAATTCTTGAGAACTGAGATTCAGCTACCTGCATTCATGAGGAAGAATAATTTTTTCCTAACCTTAAGCAAACTCTCAGATAATTTTCTTAGCCTTTTTTTCCTTTATGGGAAGCACTACACACTGCTTTTATCCACCCAAATTCCCATGGATAATTATGTCCTCTGCCTCTTGCACACGGGAAGCCTCCAACCTCTTGTGTAGAACCTTTCCAGAAATAACAGAGGAGTAAGCCATGTGCTGAGCAAATTGTTCTGGCACATGGCCCTCGAGTGCAGCCTCTCCAGAATAGAGCTGCACATGAAAGAGTTATGTGACTCATGTGCAGTCATTCTTGTACCTGGCAAATGTGTATCTACTCACACAATGCTGTAAGTGTTAAATTCTGTAAGACTCTTGCACTGTAAATCAACTTAACCAAGGCTGGAGACATCCAAGGTAGAAGGAATAATTAATCTGGTGCCTATTTGGAAGTTAAACTTTTCTAAAGCAGCCCATCACATAGACTGGTTCTTAGATCTATTGGTATGAAGCTAAAACCTTTTTCTTGTCTGTTTTTTCTTTTTTCATACCAACAATTTCCACAGCATACTTAAACAAAGGTGCTTACATATCATTCTCTAACTTTATTTACTAAACCACCAATTTGAAAATATCCATTGTATTATCCACATGATGTTAATATGTTACAAAAAATGTTAATGTGTCATAAATGTCATATAAGCTATCCAACTTTCAATCAAAACTTTACAAATTAAACGAAAATTTAAAACTTCAACATTATTAGCCTAAAATTGTAATTTTTGCAATCTTAGTTTTTCCTAGTAGTTAGCTAGCTCTCTTTCTGTCACACTGTAGCAGGTCACAAGATCAGCTATGATTTTTCATTTATTTTCTGAGTCCTTAGAATAATATGCAGGATTCTAAGCTGATTTATGTGAAAACTGAGATATTGGTTTATCAAGTGTTTGAATAGTGAAAAATTTTGGCTTTTTGGAGCACCACTGTGGTTACATAAAAGCACATGATTTCTTAAAAGCTTCTTGGATTTTATAGAGCCTGCATAACTTGAGTTTTCCTAATGTATAAAAGGGCAGAGACATGTTTCCGAGAGAAATTTGACATACTTGAGCTGAGAAGAATTCTGTAAATTTACATTTGAGGCTCAGTTATAATATACTTGTCATCCAAGTTGCGTTCTGTTTCCTATTTTAGTTCAAGTGATTTTTGTTAATTTTATTTCAATGTATTTGACCAGTGTGCGATTATAGAAATTCTAGCCCATATTTCTAGCACAGTATGACATACAGACTAGAATGCAGAAGACAATACAATGTGTACGCAGTTTGGATTGGTATTTAATTCTACTTTTTAATGTCACATAATAAATATTGTCATGTAACATTATTTGATTTATAGTAAAAAATTTTTGTCATAAGTTACTTGGTAATTTCAAACACAAGGTTCAAAATTTTATGATTTAAATTCCCTAAGAAAATTACCTAAATTCAAATAATAAACATATGAATGACTTATTTTTTCTTAAAGATATATTGAACAAAAAATAAAATTCTTTAAAAATTTTAAATAGTTCAGTTTGTGTTTTCTGAGGCACTTTAAAAATTAAATGTGCTCCTCAGAATTAATAATAAAACTCTCTTTACTTCAGTCCAAGGATAGGTAATTTTGATTTCAGAATGCACTTTTATCTAATGACTAGCAATTAAATATTATAATACTTTTTAATTCCAGGGAGCTAATTTCGAAAGAGCACTGGAAAGATCCCAGCTATCTAAATTGCTAGAGCTCTTTTCAAAGGCCACAGAAAATGTTGCCACCATCAGACTGCCTGTAACTGCATACATTTGCTTCCAGATTTGAGATACTTATGACAATAGTAAGTTTTGATGAGCTTGCCCCTCTCTAGGAACCAAACATGGATAAGATCTCACAGAAACTTAATTATAGCTGTGCTTTCAGTCATAAGGTGAAACACACATAGAAATGGCAGGGAGCACTGTAATAAAACACAGTAGGAAGGAATGCTCTGCAATTGTTTTATCTTGAAACATCCCTTGCTTTTATATTAAAGCAATGCTGAGGTAGCAGATGAGGCCAAATTCAGTCACTGTGTAGGTGATCAACAGCATTTTCTACCCCAGCAGAATATAAATTTCTGCTATAATCTAAGTAAGCATTATCTAAGAGGTGCAGTTGGTGCCCTGGATGTGTGGCTCCAGCTCTCTCCACAAACCAAGCCAAAAGCACATGGTCACTGCCAGGTGAAATATCCCACCCAGCAGGATCCCCTGCCACTGTGGTAACTAGAAGAACAGCAAAATATCTTCCCTCAGAGGGCTTGGGGCCAGGGCTTCCTCGGCATCCAGCTGCTGTGTAGCTGTCCTTGAACAGCACCTCCCCACCCCTTTTCCAGGTGCCTGGTTCCACAATCCTCCCAAACACCTGGGCTCCAGCTAGCTGTGCCATCATTCTGTGCCAGGCCTTCACTTTTTCCTTCATCAAGATGGCAGCAAAATGCTCCTGTATGTGCTGTCCTGCCCAGTACGGTCACTACGTGCCTGCAACAGGAGACTATCAGGGTGTTAATATGGTTGGCCAGGGTTTTTTTGCAGTGTTGAAGCAGGTGCATACTACCCAAAAGGCAAAGCATGATGTGCATCTCTTCAGAAGCACTTGCTGAAGAGAAGCAGCAAGTGAGGAATGCAGCCCAAGGAGAAGTGGGTTTCAGATTGATCAAAGCCACAAACCAGGCAATAGCTTAATTACAGATATTTTCTGTGGGGTGCTGGGTGTGTGAGGGTGCTTAAGAAGAATGTGGATCACAGAAAAATGGGTAAGGGAGGCAATTTTCAATTAAAGTTCAGCATATTCTTTCAGGGAAAAAGGAGCACGTCAGGCCAAGCGGAGCACCTGCTGCTGCAGCCCAGAGGCACTCTGATGAGCCAGCCGTGACCAACGTCACCTCGGCTAAAGCAGGATCTGAAGCTGGATTAGAAACAAAAATGTCACTGCTGGGAACTGGGCAGAGATATCTCAGCCCTGGGAAGTGATACCTTGAAGTGAGCGTACCCCTAGTGTGTCTTCTAACGTCAGCACCAAGGTGGGGGTGTCAGTGTTTTGTGAGGTTAGGAGTACTTCCTTGCCAGATCAGAAGCTCAGCGTCCAGTCTGACAGCTGAAATTTAGCCTGAGAGTGATGGCATGCAAAGGTAACTGGATGTGGACTGGAGAAAAGTTCTGGCAAGGTCCTAGACCTGTGTGAGGCAGATAGTTTGGATGGCAAGGGAGGTTTAAGCCTTTAGAATTATTCACTTCAGTTTAGCTATTTGCTAGCATGGAGTTAAAATAGGTGAATTTATAGGAACTACAGTGTGGGAAATAGTTGCTCAAGCACAAAGCAGATGGCTAGTTTACCTGTGGCTAATCTGCTTTACTTCTGGAAATAAAAAAAACCCGAAAGCATTCACACAGCGTACTTGTATTATTAGTCTTATACCAACGTTTAAAATCTGAGGTGAAAAAAATTTAATGAAGACAAAACCCAAAATTATAAACACAAATTTATAAATAATACAAACATAATTTATAAAGTGGGAAGAGAGTTTGAGATCCTATCTAACACCTTGGAGTGCCTACCATGTCACAGAATTTGTACAAATGTTTTGCACTGGGAATGGCTCTGGTAGAACATCATTGCTTGCTTCTAGAAATTTTAGTCCTTGTTTCCTTGTGTGGTTTATCACTATTACTACTTGCAGAAAGCTGTTGCTGTATTTTTTGCAACCCCAGAACCACCGTTATAATAAAATGGAGCATCTATAGATAACATATAAGGATGCATCTCTGGACTTCAGATGATCCTTTGGAGGTTCATGCTCACAGACATTTGTGAAAACTCATGTATTCTACTTTCCTTTATAAAAAGTAATTCCTGTTATACCAGGAAAGACTATTGCTATTAAAAATGTAGCTCTAAATGCATTGGTCTAACAAGGGTATTTATAATACGCTGTGAAATGCAATATATCTGGGGGTAAAACCATTCAAAAAAAAAATCACATTTAGTTCAAAGCAAACAGGCTTATTCTTCAACAGGTACCTGCAGATTTGACGCTGCATGCCAACTAAAATATATTTTTAGATTTTGTGGTTTTTCTGTCTGGCACACTCATCAAGGGGACATCTGGAAATAAGTATCACATAGAAGTAAGTGTCACACTGCAATTACTAATATTGTAACCTACAAAAATATTTTTTGGAGGCCATAGAGCCCCTTACTGCATTTGATAAAATAACATGGTCATGCATTCTGATTTTGAATGAGTTGAGTGAGAGAATGACTTCAATGCCTCGCAGATACATCTGTAATTTCTGTAATGCTTTCCATATCATGTTGTTCTCGGTATTTTTTTAGCTGGATTTCTGAAAAAGCATGAGGATTACTACAATGAAACGACAGCTACATTTAATTAAGGCATGACTGATGTATCTGCAAATAATCTTAACTGAGAATTTAATTTTTCATTTAGAGCTCTTGCAGAAAGAACATTATTTCCTTTGGCTTTTTTTTTTTTTTTTGGTTTTGTATTCTACTGATTTTTCTACTGCTTAAGGAAAAATAATGTTGCATCTCTAATCAAATAGTTAAGATATCAAGTGTTATCAAATAGTTACTTCTGGTTGACATATGAAATTGATCTGATTAGTCACATCTTGGTGTTGCTCATCATGGATTGTGAATGCAGGCAATCCTCACAAAAATATTCCTTGTGTACATTAAAAAAAATGTTATTTTCAGGAGCTTCAGCTGTGCATTTTTGTATGAGCTTCTTGTAAACATTCCCACTAATAGAGACTGGTCAGAGGGCACTTGAAGAAAATAAACAGAAATAGAGTGTGGCCACAGCTGAACAGAATTCACTTAAATATTCAGGAAACTATTGATAAAAAATGCTAGTAGAATCTGTTCAGCTCTAACATCTGGATGGCTTGGGTAAAAAATAAAATTAAATCCTACTTTGAAATAAATTTATTAAAGTTACCACAGTATTCTGGGAGCTCATGTCAGTTATTCCAGAAATCCAATTTGTTGCAGATATATTGGAGGTTCACGGAAGAGGTAAACAGTTGCTGTGGTGAAAAATTCTATGGGAGTAAGTAGGTAGAGAGTGGAAAAGTTATTTGTTCATGTTATTTGCTCTAGGATATTAATTTCATGTCCAAATTAAACTGAGCAATGGTATTTGCATTAGCTATGCTTTAGTGCAAAAACGAATCACTTTGTTATTATGAGTTAGCAGTTTTTCTTCTTAGAGGAAATAATGAAAAGCCCTATTTCTTGGACATATAAGCAGATGAGCTGTCACCATAGCAACCAAAGGACGTATCCATCGCGTCATTCTGTCAAACAGCCCCTGCATGTGACTCCAAGCTCACATTCCTTACTTCCCTCTGAAAGTAGGTTTTAGTCCTGCCATCCAATAAAATCAATACCCAGTAGGATGTTTTCTGTCTGTCATAGTTTAGAAATAAAAAGCTACTTAGAGTAACCTTTCTTGTCTTAAAGGAAAAGTAATTGTTGTTTATCTATCATGTACTAGGAGTTAATGAAAAACAGAATTAATAGAAAAAAGATAATTTGTTTCCAGGAATGCTGAGTTTTCTCATGCTCCTTATTCTGTTTAGTGATTCAGTCATGTCTTTGTTACAGAGTATTATGACAAGTTCTTTGGACAGCTTCCAGCAGGGAGTCTGGCTTAAGAGAAACACCATGTTTCTCTCTTAGAGTTACGAAAGAGGCTTTGATTTCTCCACCAAAAGGAGGAGAAACACACTGCAAACATGATTTACATATCAGGCAGCAGAATTCAAATACAAATAATGTAGTGTTAATTGATCCATTTCCCTTGAAACTCTAAAGCAAGATTTTATTTTCATGTTCTTGACATCTTCAAAAGTGTTTCGGTAGCTTCCCTCTCTGACTCTAGAAGGTTGTTTTTCACCTTACCTCATCTTTCCTCTTCATCACCATTAGATTTTAACCTTCTTTACACCTGCAATGTAATATGAATTGACACATTTGGCCCCTGATTTCATGGTCTTAATTCCCAGAAGCCTTCCAAAATATTACAGAAGGAATGGCGACTTGCACTTGTGTGGGTACTGCATTTTGCCTCAACAAAGTCAGCTCAGATTCAGTTTCCATATGTCAAATGACTACTGCAACAACAGTCTCTGGGAGGAAGGAAATAACAGTTGCCTCATTTGATAGATCTTGAGGCAACCTTGTTAATTATGTTTTGAGCTCTTTGTCTGCTGAATGGTTTGGGATGAATACCAGTTGTGCTTAGTGTAACACATAAACTTTCATTGGAATTAAAGTCTCAGTTTCACTAGAGTGATCATACTTTAGGATCCATACACTAGCATGACAGTAATGGAAAATATGGAACTTAAGAGATGATGCAAAAGCCCCATCTCTGTGTATCACTACATTAAAGTAATGAATGGTGTAACCTCCACAGGAATGTATGTCTCCAGAACCTGAACTCGTTTTTCCTCAGTAATGCTTCCTTCATTCTTATCTAAGACTGAAGGAGGTATATAAAAATTGCTCTCTCTGTCTATCGCTCTCTCTGTCGCTGAAACAAAAAGTACATTTTAGATGACAAAAATATAAAATGTATGAAAATATAAGATGAGACAAGATTCTATACTCAAGTGAATTAACAGATATATGGAAAAGTGATTTGCAAAATGTCAATTTTCCATATCAAATTAATAGTACTGAAATGCTGTCTAAGCAACTTCTGTCAGTTAAGCCAGACAGACGGATAGTTTCCAAAACAGATTGCCAGAATCACTTCAGTGAAACTGTTTCCTATAGAAGTAGGAAGTGAGCTTGGCAATCTCATCCTGGCTTTTTTTTCTGGTATTAATTTAATTTTCTTCATAGTAGCTAGCATGAGCTATGTTTTGGATTTATGCTGGAAACAGTGCAGATAACACAGGGATGTTTTTGTTCTCACTGAGCAGTGCTTACACAAAGTCAAGGCCTTTTCTGCTCCTCGCCTCACCCCTCCAGTGAGGAGACTGGGGGTGCTCTGTGAGCATTAAGGGAACACAGCCAGGACATCTGACCCCAACTGACCATATGGCCTCACGCCCAGCATGCAAAGCTGGGGGAAGAAGGAGGAAAGGGGGGACGTTCAGTGATGGTGTTTGACTTCCCAAGTCTCCATTACATGTGGTGGGGGCCCTGCTCTCCTGGGGATGGGTGAACGCCTGCCTGCCCATGGGAACCAGTGAATTGTTTTTCTTTGCTTGCATGTGTGGCTTTTGCTTTACCTTTACCTCTGTTTATTGCAACCCATCAGTACTCTTTCTTTTAACCTTTGGGTTCTCTCCTCAATCCCGATGCAGGGGAGTGAGTGAATGACTGTGTGGTTCTTAGTTGCCAACTGGTGTTAGACCACAGCGCTCATGTCAAAAGAAATCAAGCAAACTACATTGTATACACTTTTGTTATTAAGTGTCACTAACAAAACCAAGAGTCATTTCAAGTATTATGTCTAGCAGTTCTTTTTCTTTTTTTTTTTTCAAATGAAACAAAATATTTGAGTTTTAATCCTGAGACAGAAACTCTGAAGTGCTTGGAACTTCAACTCTAAATCCAAAGTTCAAATGTTTTCTTCTTACTTTCAATCTAGTTAATAGTTCCTGGAAAGATGAACACTACATTGAGGAGTGGGACATAAATAACTGTTCTCAGAAATTACCAAGGTTTAAAAAAATGGATGGCAAGCCTGTACAGTTTGTACTGGCTCAATTATTTCATGTATAGTTTTCACTCACCCAGGACTCCTTTATGAATTTAATTAGACTGCTTCTGCCACCACATTTGATTCTCCTTAGCTGCTATCAGGAAAGGTCTGCCTAGTTCAAGGTTTGTGTCAACAAATATACTGTACTTCTTTCCAGTCTTGAAAAGATTTCACCTGACACTAGGGGGACAAAGTCCTTCATCAAAGATACCAGCCTTATCAGTTGTCCAATTTTACAAATGCTGTCATTATCCACTGACCTAATTTGTTCCACCTGATTTCTCTGTTGACAAATCTATTTCAACAGAGCCATTTTGCCTCATTTTATGAGCTCCTGGTTTGTTTGCACTAGGTCTTTCAATGTCCAGTTCCAAGTGGGAGCCTGGGCTATCACGAGGTCCTGATTGTGCCCGATCAAATGACAGCCCTTCTCAGTTTAAGTTTAGGCACACAAACAGATTACCAGTTTTCCAAGGCTCCTATTGATCAGCTGATCTATAATTTCAAAACAGTTACCTTACCTAAAATAGAAGAAAGGACTGCTAAGTCATCTTTTTAATCCAAATGCTTAGGAAAAAAACCAACAAAAATAAGTAGAAAAAATTATTATAATTTTGAAGGCCACAGAGTGTTTTTTCTGAAATGTTTTCTGCAAGATGTGTTTTATTAACTTTAAATGCATGTGTAGAGTCTTTAGCTGATGTAATACTAAGAAAATAGATCTGTGTTTGTTTTTAAAAAAATCAATATTGTAATTTGATTCAGATATGCCATTGTTTCCTTTTATTTCATAGATCTGTGGATATTAAATCATGTCAGTTTCCATTTGTGAGAAGCTTGCTGATATGTATACTTAGATTTTGTCTGTAATTTATTATTGGTTTATATTTAAAATTTGATAGCTTTCAATGCTCCTGGTTAAAGCTGTAGCTTTGCAGTAGCAAGTGCAAAATCTCCAAAGGTAAATGCAGCCCATGTGCCAATGATTCCCAAAGGGTATACTGTGGTGTATAGTAGAAGATTGAAATAGAAATTTGGCAGCACCCTGTTTGCTCTGCCATTTGTTTTTAGCACCCAAAGAGCCTGCTTTACAGGTTTCTTCTGTGACCCAGGAATAAAGAACCAGATAGGCTGAGTTAAGATTTTTATCCATCACAAGCAGTTCAAAGGCTTATCTTTGGTGGCTGAGGATCTGAGAGCTATCAATACAATTCCCTTGTTGTGTAAGCTTTGACGCTGCTGGCACTGACAGTGGGACTGGGCGTGTATCCATCTTCAAATGGAGAATTACCAGGTACACTGTCTGTGTGACTTAAATAAGCTGCACACTCATCAAAGGCAGTATAAAATGTTCTGAAACTTTACAGATGTTGTGCTAGAATCATGATACTTAAAGTGACTTACTGCCATCAAATATTCCCCCACCACATCATCTCAAGACTCAGTCCCAGCCCTAAGAGCCCAGCGTCCTCCACTATCAGTAAGAGCAGCAGCCTGAAGACTGTCATGATTTAATTTTGTTTGTCAGCTTTCATCTTTGCCTGTCATTATTCATGCTGGAAGATGGAAATGTCTGCAATGTAGTAAAGAGGGAAACAACTTAAGTGCAGTGAACACACCCTATAGAAATATTTCATATTAATGCAGTCTTTTCTATTTTGATTTAAATATGTATAATACAGCTCAAATGAATGAGCACTGGTTAGTCATACTGCCAAGTTTTAGAAAGCAGGTACTCCACAAAGCTGCCACTAATAGCAAACATTTATATAGCCTGTATATTACAAAACATTTCATCAATATCTGTTCATCATAACAAGTATTCAGACACATAACCAGACATGGAAGGTAGGTAAACTAATTCTTCACGTTTAATTCTTCCATCTAAATTGCTCTTGCTAAATACAGTTCCTTCTTAAATTTAGAGGAAGAGAAAAATGAACAGCTCCGTAGGAAACCGGAAAAGCCAAGTAGGTCTGGAACATTTAGCGTTACAGCTTTAACCACAATTCAAAAATTTTTTTCATCATTTGAAAAAATAAAAGAACTTGCACACCACTAAGGAATAAAAACTAGGCATATTGCTAGTACTACGTAAAGAGCACCTGGTCTCATTAGGATGGTATTTTATTTTGTTCGCAGTATATCACTTTAATGGATCCAGCAGGGACACAGCAACAAAAACTAAGCAACTAGGATGACAGTGTCATCTCTGTGGAAACATGAGCACTTATTCGTCATCATCTTCAGTGCTATAAGATGTCACCTAGAGAATTCCTTCTGAGATTTTTCTTTTTCTAACAAGGGTTTAGCCTAATTTATATTCCCTACATGTGAAATGGAGCTTTATTGTTTAAAATTACATTCTGTATTTCTCTGTATAAAAGCCCTTTTTTAAGAGAAACAAAGAATTCCCTTTCATTGATCACAGGTCTTTGGCCTAAAAGAAAAAAAAAAAGATTTCTTTATAGTTTCTTCAACTTTTCTTGCATGTCAGAAAATGATGACATTATTAGTGCTTTTCTCTCCTTCCCCTGGGTTCATGTACTCCTTCTTTTTATATGAGAAACTTCAATATTTCATTTAAGCAGATTCAACATTAAATCCTCTATAAATCCATAGAGAACATTAGCATTTCCAGTGCCTTTATGTGATATATATCATGTAGTTTTCACCTATTTTTGAGCTTTGTTTTTTAACTGATCTGATAATATTTTTAAGTTTGTTATACAATCTGTTTAAGGCAAGAAATCACTACCAGTAACAATAGACCATGGACTGGTAGTAGTGCCTAGAGAACAATGCTGGCTCAAGGACCACCAGCTAGAAAACACAGAATTTCAGGACTTTTGGCAGTGACTACTAAGACTAAATTGATTTTATACTGAATCATAAAAAAGTAAGGATTTGCCGTGGTTCAAGGACAGTTTTAACCATCAGTTCCTTTATAATTAGCCATAATATGATATTAATGAAAAAAAAAAGTCATGCTCGGGCATAGACAAGGCCTAATAGGGTGTCAGTTATCGTTTTAGTTTCTCCCTTACCTATATGATCATAAGTTGTGAAATGCTGTCAACTGCACTATAGGCAGACTCAAAAACCAGTGATAAATATTATGGGTTGGGACAGCGAATTGGAAAGTCTTCTGTTTTGAACTGTGTATGCACCTTTACCACTGCAATAAAGCACCAAATATTAGGTAAACATGCAAGCAAAAACGTACCCAGTAGAGTATGATAAATAGTTTTAGAAAAGCTTACAATCTCCATACAGCTATATGCCATGGTGTAGTCTTTCTCTTGGGCTTCTGTAGCTATGGCAGCAGTTGCCAGTAAAATGAACTTAGCAGAAATGTGTGGGATAAAAAATTCACATGCTCATTAGAAATGTAGTATATTAGGTGGTTATGGAGAAATGAGTGAAATAATTTATTTTTATTTCACATCTTTAAGTTGAATGGGGAGCATTCTTTAAAAATTAAGTTATATCATTCTTTCATTTAATCTTATGTGATTGATTGATTGATTGATTGATTGATTGATTGATTGATTGAAAGAACAAGGAATTTTATCAAACAGGGAACTCAATGGCTTTTCAAGTTCAATTGCTTTCTCTGCGGGCTCCTGAGATCTTGGTACTCTTTATTGTCTCCACTCTGATGTTACGTCACCTGCCTTCCACCCCCTGCTCCCAACCATATCAAATTGCATCATATGTACTTTAGGAGTGTATGATATACTACAGCAAAAATAGTCAGAGACATAATGGAAGAGCCAATCAAAGCACAAGCTTAAAAACGAATTAATTTTCTCTTCCAGTCTGTATTATATTCTTTCAAGGTAAGCCATGTAGGTTGCAACACCTTTGCTATGACTTAAGGTACTTTGCTGTATAGAATCAGTTTTGTATATTATACGAAGAGATGGGTGGCTATGATAACTTCTGTGGGGCTGAGCAGTAGAAAGAGCACTGCAGAGGGTTTCTGGAGTCAGGGAAGCCCAAGCAAGGGCTAAGAGACCCACCAGGACCCTGCCAGGAAACCACCAGGAACAGGCAGCCCTTGCGAGCGGGACTGACCTGACAATAGGTGTTGCTGAAACAGATTTCAGTGAGCTGAAACTGAAATCCTCGGTCAGTTTGGCAAGGCTGAAAGCTTCAGTCAGCTGGTGACAGCAGCAGTGGCTACAGTAAACTGTGGGGATGACTACCAGAATGAGTGTGGCAATTTGTGCAGCAGTTTGCAAGGAAGGATGCACAGGGAGAGTGCAGGAAGAGCTTCCCTATATAGGAGGGCCAACAGAGCAGCAGAGCCAAAGAGCAGCAGATAGGAGCAGCAGTTAATGCTGAGGGAGGGAAAAGAGCAGACTTCTTCTCTCCAGTCTTAGTCTGAGCTTTCAAAGTTATGATTATTAGGCACTGTGGAGCTCATTACCCAGCGATGGTGAACAACAATGGTGTGCCAACAATGTCTGTTCACCCAAACAGAGCTTCTGACCGTAGAGGTACCTCTGCAGGCCTCTGGTTGTAAAGAGTGCCTGGTGCCTGTCCAGGAAACTGGGGCTGAGAGTTGTCTCCCCTGCAGAAAGTGTGTCCCTGTCAAGGAGCTGTGTGACCAGGTCAAGGAGTTACACAAGGAAGTAAAAAGGCTGAGCAGCATTTGCGAGTATGGGAAAGGAGTAGATAGGATATTCAAAGAGATATTATGGACGCAAGAGTCTCAACCCCCCTCTACTGCAGAGATGCAGGTGGCCTCTGCACCTCATCTCACAAGAAGTCAGATGTCAATAAAAGAGAAACATTGGAAATTGCTCACTTTCCATACAAGGAGGAAGACTAGACAGTAGCAAACAAGTTTAGTGCCCTCCAAACCAAGGATGAGGTGGTTAAGACTTCAAGTAAGGCAATTGAGTCATCAGGTCTGAGCCATGCAGGATCACCTGGAAGAAGAAGTAAGAGATTGTCACAGGTGACTCCCTAGTGCAGGGGACAGAGACACCCATCTGCTGACCTCACCAGTTCTCCAAAGAATTTTGTTGCCTGCCAGGGGCTTGAATCAGAGATGTCATGGAAATACTGCCAAGGCTGGTCAACATCTGACTATTACTCCCTGCTGGTCTTTCATGTGACTGCTAATGACCAAAGGTAAATTGAAAACAATCAAACTGATTTCAGATCTCTGGAGACCTCAATAAAGAGTCTGGGCGCCCAGGTAGTTTCTTCCTTAATATTTCCAGTTAGGGTAAATGACAAGAGAAGAATTAAATGGACTTACCAAGTAAATGACTGGGTATGTCATTGGTGTTGTCAACAGTGTTTGAGTTTTGTAACCTTGGGACCCTGTTTGCTGAGATTGACAGCTGTTTGGGATAGGTGGGATCCACCTCACTGAGTGGAGCACATGTTTTTGCCGATAAAATGACCAATCTGTTAAAGTGAGCTTTATACTAGGAAAGGTGGGGGAAGGGGAGAGCTTAGTGACCTCCAAGTAGCAACAGGAGGCTTAAGAGGAGGTACCTCCGGCACATGCAAGCATCCAAAAACATAACTACAAGACAGGATTATTTGCACCCTTCCTGGGATATTGACACAGTCAAATACTTCTATAAAGTGCCTGTATACCAATGCATGCACTACAGGAAACAAACTGGAGGAACTATGTGCAATTACAGGGCTTTGAACTTATTGCAATCACAGAAATGTGGTGAGACAGCTCACACGAATGGAATGATGTTGTGAAAGACCACATACTGTTTAGGGAAGACAGACTGGGAAGGCATGGTGGGGGAGTTGCCCTCTACACAAGGCAACACTTGGCATGTATTGAGCTCTGTCTTGAGGTGAATGATGGGCTTGTCAAGAGCTTATGGCTTAGGATAAAAGAGCAGACTAGTGACAGTGACGTTGTTGTGGATGTTTGCCACAGACTGCCTGATTGAGATGAGGAGGTGGATGAGATGTTCTACAGGCAGCTTGAAGCAGCCTCACAGCCACAGAGCCCTGGCTCTCATCGGGGACTTTAACTGCCCTGATATCTGCTGGAGAACAACGCAACAAAGCACAAACAGTCTAGGAGGTTCCTGGAAAGTGTTGATAACAACTTCCTGACACAGATGGTGGAGGGTCCCACAAGGAATCTTGTGCTGCTCAACCTCATTATAACAAACAGGGAAGGCCTTGTTGGATATGCAAAGGATGAGGGCAGCCTTGGCTGTAGTCACCATGAGATTATGGAGCTTAGTATCAGATGAGAAGGAAGCAGGGCAGCAAGTAAGATTGCAACTATGGACAACTAAGTTTAGCCTTCTCAGGGATCTTCTTGGAAGAATCCTGTGGAAATGGGCCCTGCAGGTAAGAGGGATCAGAGAGATCTGGTTGATATTCAAGGATCACTTTTCCGAGGGTCAAGAACAATGCATCCTAATAAGCAAGTAATCAGGCAAAGAGGACAAGAGATCTGCATGGATGAACAAGGAACTCATTGCTCAAGTGTAAGCAGGAAATACACAGGAGGTGGAAGCAGGGTCAGGATCAGGCCACTTGAAAAGAATACAGATAGCTTGTCAGAGTAAGCAGAAATGAGGCATGGAAGGCCGAGGCCTGTCTGGAAATAAATCTGGCCAATGATGTTAGGGACAACGAGAAGGGCTTCTTTGAATACATAAATAACAAAAGGAGAACTAAGGATAATGTGGGCCTGTTACTGAATGGAGAGGGGACCTTGGTAACAGAGGATGTAGTTACTGAATATCTTCTTTGCACCATCCATCTTGTCTCAGAAATTTTAATGTTTATTTGTCGTTATTTAAACTTCATGTGAAATTTCAGATTCCCTCTTCTGTAAAAGAATCAAAGACTTTGGAATGCACCTACGCATCTGCTAAACTTTAGGACTTTCTCTCGTATGACAGAGTATGCAACTTCACAAGTACCGTAACTTCAAATATATTTTCCCATTATGCATATTTTTCATATTGTAGCTTTAAAGGTTTTATGTCATTTGCTTTGTACTGGTACCAAATTTCTGTTTGATTTTATCAGTATTTTCAGCATTGGTGCATATGGAATTTACTAACTATATTTTGAGCCTTTTCGTGAACAGCATTTCAGACATGGTTTCCTCATGCTTACAGCATAATATAATGAACATAATATAAAGTTCTTTCCTTACTCTGTTGTTTTTCTCGTCACAACTTGAAAATATATTTTGAGTTTTGTTTCCAGTTTGTAAAGAGGTCTTGAGATGTAAAATAGATGGAAATGTCAAATCACATTTGACAATTACAAAAAATTAAAAATGCCATTCTTCTAGAGGACTTTGGAATGAGACCTTCTCGTGCAAATACCTCTACATTGGAGTTCAAAGCAGTAGGCACTTAAATGCATGTATACTTCCCTACATACCCTCTAAAATGAGCTTGTCCTACAGCAAGGCATGATATCTTGGTAGAAATGTACAATGCCCAGCTTCTCAAAGGGCTTCATCTGTTTATCGTGCAACCCCATTTTCATAGCTCCACATTTTCTGGGAAAGAATTAATTTTATTTACAACACAAAACATCCCTTTTCTGCTAACAGTAGTACCAGCTTCCAGAGCTTTTTTGTTTCCAGGCATCATGCTCCATTGATATTTCAGAACACATCTACATTACATGGCCAATTCTAGCACAGCCAGGCTGGCATAGCTCCTGCTAGAGACGCAGCATAGGCTGACAGGAGAACCTTTTCAGCTGTCATAGCAACACTACCTACCCTGCATAACATAACCTAAAATGGCAAAAGCACTTCTGTATCAGCCTGGCTGTGACAGACACCGGGGGGATGTTAATACACTGTGTTTGCTGAATACCCTGATGTAATGCACAATATCCTATTTTTCTGTGTGTTGGTACTTTAACATCATCATTCAGAATATTCTTAATCAACGCCGCAAAATGTAGTCCTTATCAGAGAATCACAGAATGGTTGAGAATCAAAGGGACTTCTGGAGGTTATTTGGTCACTCACGTCAGGCATCAGCCTCAGCCAGAAAGGAACAGGTTCCTGTCTGGATCCACAGGCCTGGAATTAGTCCTTTGAAGCTCAGAGAATGAACAGTGTTAAGATGGAAATGACAACTAAAGGAATGAACTAAACAGATTTTGTCCATATAAGTGATTCCCTGTGCAGAAAGTGGATAAAAAGAGATGCTCTTTACACACAGAGCTGGCTTTCGGGGGGGGCAGGTTTGGTGCCATGAGAAAAGCGTAGGCTGCAGTCTGCCCTGCATATTTCTGCTACCAGAAAGAAAATGGGACAGGCTGGGAGTTTGCACAGATTTGAGAGGTGGAAAAAACTCCACATTGCTTCTCCAATCACAAGGATGTAATTTGCTCTCTGAGGCTTTCAGGAGGTGCAAACAACTAGCAAACAAGCTAAAAGTAGTGCGTAGAGTCTCAGAGCGTGATGTCTAGAGAAATATGTGCAAACATCTTGTAAAAGAAACAAAGGTTTCAACTGTCCTATCCACGATGTGTTGACTTCGTAGATATGGAAATATTCTTCATTTATAATAGTCAGTCTAGAGAAGAGAAGACTGAGGAGACACCATTGTTTTAACATCCTCACAAGGGGAAGCAGAGGGGAAAGTATTGATCTCTTCACACTTGTGACCGGTGGCTCTAGAAAATGGCACAGAGCAGGGTTAGGGGAGGTTTAGGAAAAGGGAGGTTCAGGGAAAGATTTTTCACCCAGAGGGTGGTTGGGCACTGGAACAGGGTCCCTAGGGAACTGGTCACAGCACCAAGCTTGACAGAGTTCAAGAAGCATTTGCACGATGATTTCAGGCACATGGTGTGACTCTCTGGGCTGTCCTGTGCAGGGCCAGGAGTTGGACTTGATCCCAGTGGCTCCCTTTGAACTTAGCATAATCTATGATTCAATGATGACCTTATAATTATGTAAATTTGGGCCAAATTTGCCTGAGCCTTATGTGTAAAAATTCGGAATAGGTGAGAGTATTGAGGGAAAAGTAATTCAAACACTGCCAGACTCAGCTGGATAAATTTTTCGAACCTGTCACTAAGCCCCTTGTTAAGTAATATTGTTTTCACAGTTCTGAAATTAACACTGAAGCAGAAACTTTTGCTGTAAAGTATTTCATTTCTAAAATGTAGAAATATTTTGCAGTCACAGTATATGGTATGTTGCTTGCATTTACGAAGACGTATTTAATTACAGCCTTCATGAATATGTCTTGTTGCTAGACTTGGGATTGTGTAATCCTGAAAATTTCTGAATTTATAAGAACTTGTTTATGGAGAATATTTTAAACTTTCTTGCATAAAAAGAGACTAATGAAGTTGTCATTCTAGCAATGGAGGAAGATATTAAGCATTCACGGAGAACCTTTGACTAGGCAAAAGACTGTGAAGAAAATGAGCTTAAAGACTATTACCCTGAAGAGTTAAAGAAGGCCAGAGCCAATCAGGATAGAGTTAATTGAATGGCAGAGCCATAAAAAAATAAGAAAATGAAAGAAGATAACAGTACTAACAAAATGTTGGTATGGACTTAAATTACACAGCGTAGGTAGATGTTTCTTGTATTTGTGATATGTAGACAAAGTGTTGTTGGAAGGGTTAAAATGAATTATGTCTTCCTTTGGATATTTGAAGTCTGTGTTTGTTTTTTTGATTGCTTTACATATTAGTCTGCTCAGTAATGCCTATGCTAGAGGTTGGTATTTGAAGAGAACAAGAAGGTTCTTTTTCAGAAAAGAGGCATTCAAAGTACATCTTCACTGTACTTCTGAAGAGTGTCAGGTCTAAACTAGGCAAACCAGAAGTAAAGAGAAGCTGTCCATAATGGTCATTATTTCTCAGTCATTAAGTAAAGTCATCTCACTTAATTTTTTTATTGATGGGAATTGCACACATAATACAGATTTATATCATGTGTTCATGTGCTTTGTTCTGGATTGTAAAAGATTGAACTGATCTTGTTAATGAGGGTGCCAACGGTTCTAGGAAATTTTCCAGCCTCCCGAGAAATATTTTGGCAGCAATCTTAATTGGACCTGTGGTCTCAGCAGTGTCACTGTATAGCTCTGTTTTAGCAGGTATTTCTTCTTTTCTTTTTTCTTGCTCTGACACATTTGATGCTCAGTCAGAGTCCACATTGAGATCAGCCAGAAACTTGCTGTACCAGGAATCGTTTGAGGTAGCCTTTATTGCATATTCGATGCTGAACAAGGGAGGGCTTTGCCAGAGTGAGATGTGAAATGCTACTTTCTGAAACTTCAGTGTCTATTTTTTCTTCCATTTGGATGCAACATCCAAGACAATTAGTTCTACATTGTATTTTAAATTTGCCTCTGGCTTTTGGAGAAGAGTTAGTAGCATATGGTACTTTTGCGTTGTAGAAGCATTCTTATTGATTTATGTTGCATTAAATTTTAAGGATTATTATTTTACAGAAAAAATACATAGCATTTTTCTCTGTTGTCCCTCTTTCTGTTGTATATGATTCAGAGATTAGATCTGCACAACACGTATTTTTGGTGTCTCCTCTGCTATGTAAGAAAGAAAATAACACAGCACAGTGGTAAAATATAATATCTATTGCCTCCACCAAATTTCATTCTACATATTTTATAAATTGATTTTCTAGACTTAGGAAGACGTGTTAAGTTTCTTCAGCTTTCAAGACCATAATGTTTCACTAAGCTGTCTTGTTCTCATAGCTGGCCAGACACTGGAAACCTCTATAAGAATTTTAAAACAAAAAGGAAAGGAAGGACAAACTGGAGGAGAAAGGCTACTTTTAAAATGTCATAACTTATAAATAAGTATGGTAGCATTCATTCACTCTTTTGCATTATGGAGTAACTTTGATTCTTTCAGGATTGTATTTCAGGAAAATGTATTCTCTATCTAAAAAACAGCAAAGTAATCCTATGTCAAATTCACATACAAAGGTCAAATCTTTAGTAAGCTCAGTGTAAGATTGCTGCTGATGAAAATGCAAGTGGCCTGTTTTATACCTGCATGATCTCTAGGACTTTTCTAGGACTTTTGAACTAACCCAGTTTTCCAGGATATGTATTGGATAATGCGTATATGTCTATATACATCTCACAATGCTTACAGTCATACCCTTGACAACTTAATCAAGTTACTTATATGTGATTGCAGGGCATCAGAAAGAGGATGCTGCAGTTGTGTCTATTGCAACATAGTTAACATTTATTCTGTTCTCTTGATCACTGTGTGACAATGGTACAGCTCAGCTTAGCATGCACTTCCCAGCAGAGAAAAGTCTGGGTAGTCAGCTACAAAACGCTGATATATACTCTGAGTCGGACTCAGGGACAACTGAGCAAACTTACATCTATAAGCTCACAAAAGGCTGGCCTTGCCATCTCACATAATTACATAAGTAAGGCAGTGCGATTTGGTATGAGTTATAAAATCACAGCTAGATTGTTTGACAGTGCCAATATTTCTGATGAGAGTGGGGCTGCTCATGCTAAGCCACCTTCAGTGCTTTGAGCCTGGCCAGGTCCCTCCCTGCCACATCTCCTCTCGAGTGGTTGCCAGAGAATGTGACTGACACACAGGCACTGAGGTCACCAGTGGGGGCTGCCTCTGAACACGTCTATCCATTGCAGGCAATGGATAAAACAGCAGAAACTATAATGATCAAAATCGTGGTCAGTCCCTTTGAGATGCAATTTTGGTCAAAGCAAGTTTCTGTGGCTTTCTTTGCTCATTTTTCATCACTGGTGTCTAGATATTTAGGCACCCATTTCCATGTGGTTACTGTACTATTTATAGATGTCCAATATGGATACTGTTAAGACTGGTGCCAAAGAGAAAACCTCTACCTAACAAATACATTGATAGAAATATTCTAAAATTACTCTCCAGAAGGAGAGTATCCAAATGCTCTCGCCCCAAAGAACAAGCCAAGGTAATTTGAATTCATGAGAAACAGTGGATATTTATGATGAATTTTTAATGAACAACTACTCACCCAAAGATTAATTAAGAAAAATTATTCTTAGTAAGAAACAAATGTGTGAAAATGGCAATCTGTTCCTAGACAAATCTAAGGCAGAAAGGAGCAAGCAATTAGTTAATTAAAATGCTTGTTATAAATAATTCACTGAGCCTTTTTTTCTATTTTTATTTTTTTTAATAGTATATATTAGTATGCCTAAGGGTATTTTAAGTAATGTGTTTACTAATAACAACTCTTACTTTGGTGGACCCAATCCTCTTTACAACAAGGACTACCTAGTGTTAGGTAGGCAGAAATTATTTTGTTTCTGTGTCTTGGAGGGATTCACATTTACATGTCTTTATCGGATAAAAAGATCTTAGGACAGTTTTCAGTTTGAATATGCTGATGATACCTTAAATGGCTACCTAGAAACAGAGACTAGACAGGAATAAAGGAATAAATGAGGGATTNTCTTTCTGTTGTATATGATTCAGAGATTAGATCTGCACAACACGTATTTTTGGTGTCTCCTCTGCTATGTAAGAAAGAAAATAACACAGCACAGTGGTAAAATATAATATCTATTGCCTCCACCAAATTTCATTCTACATATTTTATAAATTGATTTTCTAGACTTAGGAAGACGTGTTAAGTTTCTTCAGCTTTCAAGACCATAATGTTTCACTAAGCTGTCTTGTTCTCATAGCTGGCCAGACACTGGAAACCTCTATAAGAATTTTAAAACAAAAAGGAAAGGAAGGACAAACTGGAGGAGAAAGGCTACTTTTAAAATGTCATAACTTATAAATAAGTATGGTAGCATTCATTCACTCTTTTGCATTATGGAGTAACTTTGATTCTTTCAGGATTGTATTTCAGGAAAATGTATTCTCTATCTAAAAAACAGCAAAGTAATCCTATGTCAAATTCACATACAAAGGTCAAATCTTTAGTAAGCTCAGTGTAAGATTGCTGCTGATGAAAATGCAAGTGGCCTGTTTTATACCTGCATGATCTCTAGGACTTTTCTAGGACTTTTGAACTAACCCAGTTTTCCAGGATATGTATTGGATAATGCGTATATGTCTATATACATCTCACAATGCTTACAGTCATACCCTTGACAACTTAATCAAGTTACTTATATGTGATTGCAGGGCATCAGAAAGAGGATGCTGCAGTTGTGTCTATTGCAACATAGTTAACATTTATTCTGTTCTCTTGATCACTGTGTGACAATGGTACAGCTCAGCTTAGCATGCACTTCCCAGCAGAGAAAAGTCTGGGTAGTCAGCTACAAAACGCTGATATATACTCTGAGTCGGACTCAGGGACAACTGAGCAAACTTACATCTATAAGCTCACAAAAGGCTGGCCTTGCCATCTCACATAATTACATAAGTAAGGCAGTGCGATTTGGTATGAGTTATAAAATCACAGCCAGATTGTTTGACAGTGCCAATATTTCTGATGAGAGTGGGGCTGCTCATGCTAAGCCACCTTCAGTGCTTTGAGCCTGGCCAGGTCCCTCCCTGCCACATCTCCTCTCGAGTGGTTGCCAGAGAATGTGACTGACACACAGGCACTGAGGTCACCAGTGGGGGCTGCCTCTGAA
Organism: Vireo altiloquus; assembly: GCA_013396875.1. Classification (NCBI taxonomy): domain Eukaryota; kingdom Metazoa; phylum Chordata; class Aves; order Passeriformes; family Vireonidae; genus Vireo; species Vireo altiloquus. The sequence goes on from VZRF01000178.1 coordinate 805,529, forward strand.
CACGTCTATCCATTGCAGGCAATGGATAAAACAGCAGAAACTATAATGATCAAAATCGTGGTCAGTCCCTTTGAGATGCAATTTTGGTCAAAGCAAGTTTCTCTGGCTTTCTTTGCTCATTTTTCATCACTGGTGTCTAGATATTTAGGCACCCATTTCTATGTGGTTACTGTACTATTTATAGATGTCCAATATGGATACTGTTAAGACTGGTGCCAAAGAGAAAACCTCTACCTAACAAATACATTGATAGAAATATTCTAAAATTACTCTCCAGAAGGAGAGTATCCAAATGCTCTCGCCCCAAAGAACAAGCCAAGGTAATTTGAATTCATGAGAAACAGTGGATATTTATGATGAATTTTTAATGAACAACTACTCACCCAAAGATTAATTAAGAAAAATTATTCTTAGTAAGAAACAAATGTGTGAAAATGGCAATCTGTTCCTAGACAAATCTAAGGCAGAAAGGAGCAAGCAATTAGTTAATTAAAATGCTTGTTATAAATAATTCACTGAGCCTTTTTTTCTATTTTTATTTTTTTTAATAGTATATATTAGTATGCCTAAGGGTATTTTAAGTAATGTGTTTACTAATAACAACTCTTACTTTGGTGGACCCAATCCTCTTTACAACAAGGACTACCTAGTGTTAGGTAGGCAGAAATTATTTTGTTTCTGTGTCTTGGAGGGATTCACATTTACATGTCTTTATCGGATAAAAAGATCTTAGGACAGTTTTCAGTTTGAATATGCTGATGATACCTTAAATGGCTACCTAGAAACAGAGACTAGACAGGAATAAAGGAATAAATGAGGGATTTATTTGAAAGGCCTTCAAGATACACTCTGGGGGTCCAGAGGGTCCTACCTCAGTGGATCCCAAGATGGACGACAGGTCACGAGTTCTTCACACTTTTATAGGTTTGGTTCATTTGTATATCAGCATACATTCACCAGTTAAAACTTTAGTTAATGATGTAATTTCCCCAAGCTTCCCCTCTCCTCCTCAGGATGATGGTTTACACTTTTGGGCCTAGGACAGTCTGGGTGTCCTTGGAGAGCAAGCTGGAGAGGCTTTGTCATGTCTATCTTAGCATGAGAGAACAGCACTTAACAAGCTACAGGAAACTTCACAGTTACACTAGCAGTATAGGATTTGAAAAATATAAAAGTTAAAACCTAAGACATCATTCTTTTATTAGAGTCTTGAAAAGGTTTTATCTTGCTGGGATTTTAAATATTCTAAATATTTATTAGTAATATATGTTTAATAATTGAATACACTTAGCAACAGTAAATTGTAACAAAAGTAAATAGCTTTTCCATGTCCTTGAAGAGCAAGCTAGAGAGGCTTTGTTATGTCTATCTTAGCTTAAGAGAGCAGCAGCTAACGAGCTACAGGAAACTTCAGAGTTACACTGACAGTACAAGACTTGAAAAAATATAAAAGTTAAAACCTAAGACATCACTGACATGGAAATAGATATCGTCCCTAGAATATATATCTTTTCCTTCATATTCTGAGAATGGACTTTATTTTCTGCAAAAAAAGAGGCTTTATTATCTAGTGGGGAAAGACATGAGATTGAAATTTTCAGATCTCTCAGATTGTGAAATTGGAGTTAAATGGAAAAATGTTTTTGCCTTTAATTGTGTACTTTACTTGTACTAAAATACTGGAAAGAATTCAAAACTTGTTAAATGTATAAAAAAAATAACCCCCTAAAATAATAATGTTGTTTCTCTTCCTTCACACTTTTTTTGTGAGTAAGAAGGGGAGAAAGACAGTAGAAGAGAAACTGTGAGGATTTGAATGGTATGAAACTTAAAAGGGTCATAAAATTAAGTTTTTTACAACAGTAAGTGATCTAATTTCTTTATATAAAAGAAACACAAGATATATTTTATTTCAAACTTCTGAATATGTAAATAAATAGGCCAGTCATTGCTTAATGTGCAAAGTAAATGCATTCACAGTACATTCTAGTCTCTTTTTGCAAGGTTTATCTGAAGTAAATATGTCCAGTAAGCAGATAAAAATTTGATGTGGAAGGTTGGGAAAGGTTTCAGAAGGAGGAGGGAGTATGGGCAGGAAGCAACAAGATATAATATTAATTAAAATATTGGTTACATTTCTATTCTTAAAATTCTCGTATTTGAGGGCCTTGTTCTGAGTTACCTGGATCTTGAATAGAAACTGCTAAAACACAAGTTCTTTATGAAGACCACTGTGAATGGATATTTTTCATGTCTTTTGATTGCTGCTGCTGGTCTTATGGAATATATATGGACTTGAGCCAGATTTAACTGTTTATTATTATTCCCTGAATTAAACATTAAACTGTTCTGATGAATATGTTTCATACTTGGATGATCACAGCTGTATTTTTACTATGAAATACTGATGTCAAATGTGCTAAAATGATTTCAGAAGTTGTGAAGTTTATAATGCATTATTATTATTATTATTACTATTACTATTATTATTACTGTGTTATGTTACAATGGTTTTTCATGGAAAGGGGCAGTCATTGTCATAGGATTGTTTTTTAATGAGAAGAGGCAATTTGGATGTAACATGTGGTAGTAGAATGTAAGTTATCTGAATACTTAGCACAAAGAATAATTTGTGGCTGCAAGCAAGTCTGGTAAAAGTTTATCTATGGAGTGTAATGGGACTATATACTGCAAATGGAAGACGATAAAATATATAACTAGGGGCCAGGGAATTCCAGCCACCTATCAGTTCTGGGTAATTGCGTATGGGCTAGCATTACTGTTTTCACTTAACCTATATAAAAATTCTACAGTTAATATAACATATATTGGAAATTATGGTGATCTAGAGGGGTAACAAATGGGGCATCTTAACTATTTTAGTAAATTACATTGATTGCTAGCAATAAAAGAGAAAGCCTTTTATTTTCCTTTTTACTCTTAATGAGTGGTAGCGTTTTCTATCAGGAGGATTGATATTTATTGCAAATATAGTTTTCTGGTTGTTTCTTCTTGTATCTCATTACTAAAAGTTTGGTAACCTCTCTGAGATAAATGCAGCTGAAAATCAAAAAGATCACTGCAATATATGAACATGTGTCTGACTCTTGCTATTTCACGTTTGTTTTTTTCCTTGCGGTTTGTATTTAAATTCAGGTGCAGCCATTACTCAAATAAGTCATGAAGTGCTAGGATCCAGTTTGTCCTCACAGCCTTTTCCAGAGAGATTTGTACTTACCCCTTGTGTGCTGAAAATTGATCAAACCCTGTAGGTCTGGCCTCAGTAAGATTGCTGGTATATAGCACAACATAAAGAAAGGTTGTGTTGGCATTCAGAAACCTTGGAGAGCAAAGGAGTACATCAAAGTTTTGCCAGGGATTTTGGTAGTGTTTTCTTGCTGGCCAGATTCAGATGTGTGACTGTTCTTGAAGTTCAACATTAATTGTTCAAAAATAGCTTATAATTTCACATGGAGGACACAACATATGTGGAGGTTAAATGACCTTCAAGCATCTTATCATAAGATATGATCTTTTGACAACTATAAAACCTTTATACTTGTAAAATCTCTGGAAAGACAGTAGCTAAGTTCTAATATCTGAAATTACAGAGATGCAGCAGTCATGTAAAATGTGTCTAAGTTTTTTCAATTACAGTGTGATTGTGGTATGCTTGAGTGCAGAGATCAGAGATGAATCAGCTCCAGAGCCGAAGTAAGGGTTTTTGTGAGAAACATTTGGCCTTGCTGCTGCTCTTTTTTAGCTTTTGTGACAATGTAAAGGAATATGTCCAAATGTAGATGATAAAGAGGCAGTACAGAGGAGGAGAAAAAGACATATCTTCCTGTTTCCCCTGTATTTCCCTTGAGAGAAAACATAGACAGTTTACAAGTGGATTTATCAACTTGTGAAGATAGTTTTTGCCTGTCTCCTGATATGTGCATGTCTGCAGTGACATTTTATTTTGATGGTAGAAGCTAATGTCATCAAAAACAGCACTAGGAAGTGAAAAATCATTCTTCTAGTTCCTTTCCCACTCTTATTCCTAATGGTGTGCACAAGAAAATTCACCATTTTGTGAATTTCCTTACCAAAGAGGTACGAAGCTCAAGTGTGCCAAAAACCTTTAAAAGCAGAATGGAAAGTCACATAGTGATGCTGATGACCAGTAAAAGCAACATGAATCTCCTTAAACTCTTGTGCTTATTTTAGTTAGCAAGTTAAGAAAATATTAATACAAAAAGGCTGAAGAAGTGGTATTTTTCATTCTTCCCCTTAGAGTTTATCTATCTCCTAAATTTTTTTTTAAGATATTGAAAATCAGGCCAATAGCCAATTGATTCTGAAAAATAATTAAGTGTTTGAAATAACTCTGACATAATATTTATCAGAGGGATACATATTATTTCTTTACAGAAGTAGTTATTGCAGATATTAAGGAGCTATATGCCACAGACTAAAGTTTAACTTCCTCAGCAATTCATTACACAGTTTCCTGTTCAACAAAATGCAAATTCAGAAAATGTATATTTAATTTATACAATTATCTACTGTTATATTTAAAAATTTCCTTACTGATCTAAGTCCTTTCCCTAAAAATTTAACAGGAAGATTTGTCCTTGATTTATAAAAGACAGATTCATCAAATTCACAAAAATTAATGTAATTTTCCTGTGCTTTTATAACAGTCCTTAATTATAAGTATAACAATTTAAGTCATGTATTTTTCAGATTAATGTAGATAGAACAGTGACAGAAGTGTTTATCAAAAAAGTGTTAGTTACAAGGATGGAACTGATGTGTTTTGAAGTGGCAGAAGTAATGCTTTCCTTGCTTATCGCAACAAGTGTCATGAACGTCTTTTTTAAACATTTTTCAAATTTGATAATAATCTGTATATTAGGGTTTTACCATTTCCTGTGAAGAGCCATTCTGGGCTACCTAGATGTCTCCCTTCTTTCATGTGTTGTTTTTGTGAGTTTAGTTTCATGAACAGGTAATTATATAAATATTACTTTGTACCTTTTTGTCGCAGTATGAACTTTCTTTAGCACAAGATACTAAAGTTCCCATAGACTGTGGCAGAGTATCTTTAATATAAACCCCAAAGTTTTTAACTGGCTAAACATCTGTACAGATTTTATCTGCTCTTGTTGGGGGATGACTACAAATGGAATTTAAACTTCCTCTTTTTCTTTAAGTTCAAGCGTAAGTAAAGGACCTATATGTTTGTAACAAGCTCTATATGGCTATGCAACTGATTGTGTTCAAGACTACTCGCTCACATATGTACTCTAAGCTGTGCTGTGGTATGAAACAAAATTCTCAGGAATCAGAAAATCAGAAAGATTGTTAATAATAAAATAATTTTCATTGGCATCCCTTAAAAGTAATTTTTTGCTTTGAGATGCAGAAAGACAGATTTTTTTGTGTATATATATACGTATATATACATGAACATGTACGTATATATAGATATATGGTTTTTTGTGTATATATGTTTTGTATTAGTTTTGTGTATGCTTACAAGTACTTAAAATTTTACTGCCTAAATTTAGAAATTAGACGCAGTTAACAGACTGAAAAGTAAATCAAATTTATGAGAGTAAATCAAATTTTTAGGTTAAATATTAATTCTTCTAAAAGAGGGGAAGAGCAGAAGAAATTGTTTAATGAAATACAAAGCCCTTCAGTTCAGTATATGAAAATTATATTGATCTCCTTTTAGATATTTATAAATCTACTTTTAAAAGTCTGTTACAAGGTCCATTTTTTATTTGATAAAAATATCAGGTCCTCTCATTTTCTTTTTTTTCTAAGAACCTTTTACACAAATCTCAATTCAAAGTTTATATAAAAAAAACTATACTGGACATTTAAAATGTATTTGAAGGAATTTGTCTCTGAAAAAACTAATTTTTTCTTGAGTGTTTTTACTTAATTTACTGAAGTCACATTTTGTTCTTATGTGTTAGTTTGTGTATTTCTTTTGCTTTCTGTTATTCTTGATCACCATTTTGGGGAAAAATATTTGCAAAAAGTATGTTCTCGTACTAGAAATTCTAGCTGAAAATCATTAATTCATACAGGAGGTTTTTGTAACTGTATTTCAAATTTCTTAATGTATTACAGTTGCACTTAATACATCAAATCCTTATAGATGTCGAGTATTTAAAGTAATTTATTTCTTCACATTTTTCTTGAAGTTCAAGTACAAGTAAAGGACCTACTCTGAAAGAAGCACAGTTCTTGGGCACAATGTGTGTCTGTCTATCCATTTATCCATCTATCTATATAGATATAAATTATATAGATGTAGATAGAAAAAGATTGATATAGATAAATAAATATAGATATAGCTATAGGTATAGACGATATAGATAAAGAAATTTCACGGTGAACATAGACCAATATGAACATATTGCTCTCCTGAAGGGCTTACAATCTGAACAGAGGAGACAGCATGGGAGAATAAAAGAACTCTTATTATCTCATATTTGTAGTTACCAAAGTGATGCTGAGAAAAATTTACTACAAGAAATTGCCAGTAGGAATCCTGGAGGAGAGCTTGATCTCCTGGATACCGTTGTGCTTACTGCCTTCCTTTCAGCTGGTACATTAATTCAGTCTGTGAGACAATGTAGCCATAGAACTGTTTCAAAATATGCAGTAATACCTGCTGATCTGCAGGGCTGTGTAAATTTATCACTATTACCAGATTATTCTGCTCGAAAGGCAGTGCCCAGTTAGGAATGATTTCTTACAAATGGAAGCATCACCTATAGATTTTTGTTGTTTTAAATGAACAAACAAAAATACCATTTTTAATGCTGAATAGTACCCACGAAGTCTAGGGCTTCAAGAATACCCACAAGAAATACCCGCAAGAAGTACCCACAAGAATAGGACTTCTCCACAGCAGTTAAGTTTTCTAACAGGAACATGAGATTAAAAAGCTAATGTACCACAAGGCTGATCACATTTGTGTGGAAAACGTCCATCAAATTCACAAATGAGTCTCACATGATCTTCTGTGTATTCATTATCATGCACTACAGTACTGTGCTTGTATTGATGGATTAGAAGTGAACACTTTTCCCTAATAAATTTCATCAAATCTTTGATTTGATACAGCTTGTTTTGAAAGACAGTGCTTTTGGCATGGGGAGGAAAAAACCAAAATAGGTCACAGCTCATTTAAATTCCAAAATGCAGTTAACTACTCTTTCAAAGCCTTTAGCAAAAACTTTGGAGATGAAACATTAAAAAGACAGCAAGTTTAGAATTACGTTAATGCTGGTAGTAGTCAAAAATTATTCTCTCAATTAAGTTTCGCTTTTCCTTTAAAATTTCCTGCAGACAAATGTGAAAAAAATAAAGTCTAGAGCACAATTGGAAGAGAGAAAAATTCCATTTTTTTCCAGTTTGAAATGGGAAATACTAATTTAAAGTTCTGTCAGATTCAGTACTGCAGATTTAGCTGAAGATGTTCCCCTGCCCTTCTGCCAGAGATCACCACCACCTCAGCAGCTACCGCAGAACAGATTGCTTGTCAGCTGCTGCACTTTGACATATTATTAAATAGTTCCTTTTATTAGGAGCTGGAGTCTCACCGCCAGACTGTGAACCAAAGCAACTGTAAGAACATGCTATCTGTTCTGTACTGTCTATACAGGGCAACCTATGGCAGAGAGATAAGCCCAGATAGGTTAGGGAAGTACTGTATTAGAGCACTTTCAGAAGATAAACTTATCAGAGATTGTCAAGTTATCAATTTTCCTTCCTCTCTTAAGGATTCAGCTGCAGTTTTCTTAGATTCAAATTTATCTGAATCACATTTCAATCCTTGCCTATATCAAAAATATATATGCTTTTTTGTATCAAAAAATAACATAATCTTTCTAAATCTTGTGATGTGATTCAGTAACTTGTCTCCATTTGATCACAGTATATATTTTTTCCCCCATTATACTTCACAGAAAATGTAGCCAACATAATTCACTTGGAGTTATAAACATGAGCCTTTGATTATGCTGCTCCAACTTTTGATTCCCTCTGCACACTCAGCTTCCCAAATGTTCTTCATATGATCAAGACTGGTCTTAGTGCAAATTTTAGCAATGCTTCATGACATTTATAGTAAAGATTCAGGGGGCACATCTGAAGTTTATATAAATTCATTAAATATATAAGAAAATTTGCAGTTGTCTTTCACGTCCTTGTCCTTCTCAAGTCCACTGCTGCAAATCTAGGTGATACTTCTGCATTTCACATTGGTAGCCTGTCCCCTTTTCTACCTTCCATATAGGATATTTTTATTTTTTAGTTCAGTCAGCAATTCCTTATTTAACCCGTTTGGCCACCTGCCATGCCTATTCAGCTTCTTGCACACTGGAATAGACCATGAAAGAGTGCTTTGTGAAGGTTGTCCTAGAAAATCAACCGTCTGTTTCTGGACCCCCTTCTCCTGCCTCCCAGCATGCCATTGCTTCCTGCCTATCAGTGAGCTGACAATGCCAAACTTCTGTGCTTAAGTCTCTTGTCTCACTTCCCCAGATGTCAAATCTCTACTGTTACTCAGTCCCTTAAGCAAAAGCTTTCAATGACTATTATGCATCTGGCAAGTCCATCTTTGATTTTAAGGAGCAAAGAACCTTCCAGATTGTCACATACAGCCTACCTCCAAAATTGTCCCTAGCAATTTGATGGATATGACACACTCATTAGATAACATAAAAAGAGGTATTGGAGCTCATAAATTCAGCAGGAAGTTGTGAGTTGTAAGTTGACTTAAGCCACAGGCAACTATACTGTGTAGGACAAATGGGATAACTCAGTGGGTTGGTGAATTTTAATAAATACTGTAACCAATTTTAACATAGAATAATTGTTAATAAAGCATTCAGTATTTACCACCATCAAACTTGTGCTGCCTGGATCCTGGCTGCAGTTGTCTCACACTGTTTACCCTCCACACTAGGTCCCGCCCTTCATTCCAGCCTGTCTTGTGATCCCCACCTCCTGTAGCTTTACTGATGATTGTTCCAAAACCAGAATTCCCTGAAATTTGCATAACACCTATCTATTTCATCTTGGATCCAAAAATAGAGAAGTGTTAATCTGATAGTTGAGACACAGGAATTATTACTGTCAGTTATCTAAGGATCTTTTACGGCTAAACAATTTTAATAATCCCTTCTTAATCTGTTGAGTGATATTTTCACCAAGAGGGAACAACCTGTTGATAGCCTCAGCTTTACTCTCTTTGGATGTTACTCTCTTAGAACTCTAGATTCACTGACTTGATTAATTTTTTTTTAAAAGCTACTTGAACCCATCAGACATGAGTCTCATTCAGAAAGGAAAGTGTCAGGGTATATAAGAAGGAAAAATTCTTTAATTCATTACTATTTTGTAGTCTACTGGAAAAAAATCTCTGTTTTATCCAGAGTTCCTAAGTGTAAGTGTTTCTCTGCAAATATTTTTTAAAACATTCAGGTTTCATTTTTTGAAAGCTGTCCATTCAGTTTTTTCTAGAAATATCTAGGCTTTTTTATATAGATTTTTAAAATGATATACAGAAAAAAATTATGACAAATATTGTTTATGTTACGGGTGGGTAACTTGAGGCACGGAAAGGGGTTCTGCTTTTCAGTATAGGAGATCTTGCTATATTAGCTTCTCAAACATAGTGCATACTCTATTTTCTAGATACTTTTCTAAAATTTTTGAAGTTTTTCTAGATATGACTTAACTTTTCTAGAAGACAATTCTGAAATATTTTGTGCTCTGCAAGGCAGTTTAAGATACTCGACAGGGTGGCAGAAGCTATGACTTAAGTTCCAACCTAATAGCTCTTTTCTGCTCGCCAGGACAGTATACCTGTCACAGAACTTTCTATCCTCTCGTAGTCTTCTAAATCATCATCCACAAGGCTGTTTTCATTTTCTTGCATTTTTATCACCTCTTTATTCCCATTACTTATCATAATTCAATGTATGTTTTAGATTTATTTTCAATTCTCATTAAGTAGTTAAAAAATCTCAGAGGTTACACTGTTTATTACATGAGGGCTGTTGATTAGACTTGTTTTGAAGCTGTTTTTCTATTCATCTTTTCAACATAAAAATTAAATGATTGAAGAGTGAAGACTGTAGTGATCTTTGAATCATTTGTTCATTCTATCTTAAGCATTAATTAAATTTCCTTTTGTATAAAAAAAATCACAAACTGGTGACAACAATCAAAATATTGTCTAGTCAGTCTTCTACCATGTCTGTTATTTTGAGGAATATATATCTAGAATATTTTGGATATCTTTAACTGACTTTGCAGTATCTAAAGTCTAAAACTTTTATGATCTTCAGTTTCTCATACATCAATAGTGAACAATGACAAGTGAAGTCATTATTTACTGTATTAACTTCAGCAAAACCATGAAAACAAAAGCAAATTTTATGTTTTGAGAATGCAAGTAATCTCTGACTTGTACAGTTTCAGGTTGTTATAAAGTTTAATGGTGGTAAATGCTAAATGCTGTATTAACAATTATTCTATGTTACCATTGATTATACTATTTATTAATATTCACCAATCTGCTGTCTTATCCTATTTGTCCTATGTAGTACAGTTGCACATGGCTAAAGTCAGATGACAATTCAATAATGTTAGTGATTTAAGGAAAGTAACTAGCAGAGACAGCTTATGCTTATCTCAGGGAGAGTGGCAAGAATTTCAGGTATTTGGTTTATGATAAAAAGGTCTAAAACATCTGTGATAATGTATCTAGTTGTGATCATTAAAATTAGGTGATAAAGGATTACTTGTAGGATAATTTCCAGGAGGAAGGACTTGTAAAGGTTCTGTGGATCAAAAAGAGCATGGAAGTTTCATTGTCCTCATGCATGGAATGTAAAAATTTCTTGGGTTTTTTTTTTTTAAGCTTTGAAAGAGATTAGGGTCTTTCTATGTTGCATAAACTGAAGACTGAAAAACAGTTTATATGTCTCTGCTTTGGCAGAATACATTGATTTTTATTTACTTTTACTGCTTTTGCACTTGAAAAAATATTTTTTTAAGGTATGTTACTGGAAAATCGTAAGATATCTGAATTTTTATTTGTAGATGTTAAAATAAACATAAAAACCTGGAGAGAGGCTGGAGATTGCAGTGTGCATTGTATAAAAAAACCCCAGCAATCTCAAAAAAAAAAATAGAATTTAGAAGTCCACAGAGACTTTGCTATATCTGCTTTTTAAAAGCAGAATTTCATTACAGATGTTCTGGAAAAACAAATGTGACTTAGATGGTTCATACATCAATAAGTTACCTTCACCTTAATCCATTAATGAAGGAAAGAGTAGCATGGTTTTTTGATAGCTGACTTTGATAATGTGATTATTTCATTAGCTTGAAGCACTGGTACATTATGAACTACCTGAATGAGAAGTGATACTTTGTGTTTATTGTTTCATTGCTGAAAAATTACTAGATAATGTGTAGTCTGCCAAGTTTACATATGTCTCATAGCTCCATGCATAATGCAATTATCTGGAGAGTCAGAAAAATCATTAAATTGCTACTTGGTTGTTTTGTTTAAATGCGCAGAATAATTCTACTCTCTCCTCTAAAGCTTGTCCTGTTCTTTCACATCTCTAAGCAAGTGGTTTTGAATAAAAGCTGTAAAAGACTGAACTAAAGGTAAATGAAAAATTGGTATATTCCCTTTCAAGAAAGAGTCTGTGAACAGAGCCATGAGCTGTATGAATTTTCTCTTCTATTCTTGTCATAGAATTTCTCTTAAATCACCTTAACTACTCACATGTATAACTCCTCCCCACGTAGTCCAGTAAACGCCGTTACCAGGAGAATGTGCCAGGCTTTACACTGCGCAGTGCAGAATCTAAGCACTTGCCTTGGGCATTAGTATTTACATTCTTGTCTATTCTCTATTCCCATTTGCTGATGCTTTATCAAGTACTTATCTCTGAATTCTAAATATTTCTAAAAATGAAAATAAAATATTTAAAACCAAGATATTAAAATCGAGGATATTTAGGGAGTTTTAGAAAATGAAATTTTTTCTTATTTGGAAATGTACTGCAGTTTCTATAGCATTTAGATTAGGAGGATAATTACATTCAGTGGCTGTGTCTAGATTATTTTTGAATCTACAATGAGCAATTGCTCAGGTGGAGTATGGATTCAGACTTTTTTGCATAAAGTTTTATATTATTTTAGTCTCAAACCTTATAAATCATCATACCTCTACAGTTTACAGTGTTTTAGGTTATGATGTATGTGTATGTCTTACTTTGTTTGCAGTGTAATGACATATGTTTGGTGATACCAGTACATCATCATGATGTAGGAATGCCTGAGAATTTCAATTGGCAAAAATGCTTCATCCTGTTAATGAAACCATATCCTAGTACTGCATTATATATTGTCCTTTTTGACTGTGTGTTTCAATTGCTTGCCTAAAATTTTGGGCAGATACTTATCTATCATAAGAGACAAATATTTTCAGGAAGTTTAGTCTCACATTATCAGAACTTTTGCTACAAATTCTTGAATAAAATGACTGAACAATGAGACCTTTTGATGCAGTCATTTATTCAAAATAGTTGACTGGAAAGATTGATGCCAACTTGTTATCTAAGAGTCAGTGGAAGGCTTCTGAAAAACAATTCAAACTCTGCCATAGGATTTCTTTGTTGAGAAATGGAGATTGCAAAGCTCTTTGGTCACCTCTGTTGGGATATATGCTGTTCACACATATGCAATCCCTACCTCCATGAAGAAAATATGCATCACTCTCCTTAACACCACACAGAATAGAATTAGATTTTGAATTAGATTTATACCTTGTAATTTAATAATGAGATAGACTGTCTGGCCACCACTTAACTGGCCACCTATGAACTGAAGAACAGTTACTCAGCAATAGATGTCTTATAGTTTTTACAAATGTTCTTACAAAGGAGTCTTTGTCCCACTGTCCTGCGGTACATCCCGTTCTTTGTGTCTTTTGATAAAAATTCACTAATACAAACTACTATCAAATACGCCTTTGGAATATTTAAGCAACTGGCTTGACTTTCCTCAGTTTTCATATCTTGACCAATTGCTTGAAAAAGAGTATATCTTTTATATAGTGCTGTATAATTTTTTCAAATACCCATAAAACCACCATAGGTCTTGATACCACTCTCCCACATCACATATTCACTAACTTAGTTCTGTATTTTGCTTTAATTTTGAAAGACAAATCTGAGATTTTCTTCTATTTTCATTTCATGGATTCAACCAAATTTTGATTTCTCAAACCCTTTATTTTACTTTATTCTAATTACATTTACTTCAACACAGTTTCTTCTAAAATACCATCCATGTGGAAACATACAACTTATGTTCTACCAACTGTATTTTTTACTTATAGAACTCTAGAGGTTATTTTTCCACTTAATTTTATCATTTTAGCATTTCAGATACTATAACTGAAAATGGATAGAGCTATTCTACATGAAGTCACAGTTTTAATAAATAATTCTGTGGAATAACATTTATTTCTTAATACAGAACAATTAATTTTTAAGATGCATTAAAAAAGAAATTACTCAGAAAAAGAAGTAAGCATTATTGGTTGCTAGTAATCTGTAGCACTGTGTAGATTGTTCTCAGCATGCCTAAATCTTTGTAGTTTCCAACATGGGAGGCATTGGAAAGAAGGTTAAACTGTGTTAAAAGTGCACCTTATTCCTGGACACTGGGTTTGAAACTTGCCTTTGAGAGAATAGGATCTATATAGGGGCAGAGAGATTCTTTAAACTCCCACATGCGAGCACTGTTTCCAAGTTCCTTTTGAGAAGTCTCTGGAAGCTGTTGGTCTGAACGTCAAGAGGACTTTAGAGATTTCTTTGTTAATATTGTTGCCATTTACCAGCTCCTCTAGTGTAAGTTTGCACAGTGTAGTCATACCAGATTTTCGATCAACAGATTAATGGAATTGGTTTCTGTTTGTGCTCGTTTCTATTCGTAGCATCAGATTATAGAAATTTGCCAAACATATTCATATTACGAACTAATGATTTAAAGTTGTTATCACACTTGCTCGCACCTGTTTCCAAATGTTTCTTATTCTTAACTAATCAGGATTCATGGAGAGTTTACAAATTATGATAAGGTGACCTCTGTTACAAAACTCTATAGGAAAGTGAAAGTATATGAAAAAAATGAGTAAGTAAAAGATTAAGGTTTTAGGGATGAATAGCACTAGTCATTAATAAACTTAGTTTAAAGTTTTTAATATGTGCAGTATAAATTTTCATTGTCAATATTTTATATTCCCTCTATATATTATAGATTTATAGATTATAGGCTTTTTAAACTATATTTGACTAAGCTATACAGTCTCAAATTCCATTAGAAACATTAGGGCAACTATTGTGAGAAGTGGCAACTTTTTATTCAGTAGGCATTTTCCCTCGGGGGGAATTCCTGAACTCTGTCTCTGAGTAAGTGAATTCTGTGATAGATTCTCTGAGTTTAAAGGGAAGTATCTCTCTCAGGCTATTAATAAGAAAAAAACACCACAGTAATTGTTACCATATGTCAGTGACATAACCCCTGCAGTGAGCTGTACTTTTCCATACTGAATAACTAGTAAGAAAACTATACAGAGATCTACAGCTGTTTTTTCTTTTTTTTTTTTCCCTCCTGTGATGTTGTCATACCATCCCTGTCTAGTTTACAGGTAGGATGCAAAGGCATGCAGACCTCTCTCTCTTGTTCTACCAAGCTTGTGAACCACTTAATGAAATAAATTGACCAACTTCTGTTGGAGTTTTTAATGAATTATCAAAACTGCTTCATTTTGGGGATTTTTTTCTACACACAGAATAGATCCACCTTTTTGATATTCTGCCAGAAATAAATGTACTTATGTGTTTGTTTTGGAATTAATTTAAATTAGTAAGCAATTTGCTCTCATAGGATAGAAGTTTGGCCCACAATACACATTTTCTTTCTGAAAAGATAAATATTCTGAGCATTCTTTTCTTAATTTTAGTACATGGAGGCAGTTTTTCAATAGAAAGGATTAAGAAATCTGGGCAGCAATTAAAAAAATTACTAGAAGCAGTCCACTTAAAGCAAAGCCTGTTTAGTGAGTGGGAAAATATAGTATATTCTCATAAAATTTTACACCCACATTTTCCAGCAGAAGTTCAGATGAAAAAAAGCCCAACTTTTCAAGTACATGACTATGATGAGGAAAATGCTGACGGTGTCTTCCAACAGTTCATTTTTCCATATTCTTACATCACTAGGTGTAAAAAGATGCTATCATAAATTGTTATAGTTATTATTAATACTATCACAAGAATAATAAAGACTCTAAGTTATTTAGATACTAAAGGGGACTAAAGATCTGAACTAGATGAAACATAAAAGCTTCCTGTAGGATTATTCCAATAACAAGAGTGTGCTTCTACTACTGTATCATTTTCTCATAAAAAATTGGCTCTCTTATAAGTGAAGCTTCAGGAACCGGTTTTCCTCAGGAACTCATCAATGATGAGGGCATTATGTTCCTGTGGTAGTGAATGTTAAAAATATCACTGTGTGGGTGCTACATTGGCATGTTACTTTTTACAATTCTTACAAGTCCCCCTGATTAAAAAAAACCAACAAAACTTAGAGTGAAAGCAAATAATAAGTAATTTGCTCTTTATGAGTTCAGATTTCACTTTTAAAAAATCATATATTTCAAATCAATATAAACTGTATTAGCCTACCCTCATAATTTTGTTTATATACTTTGCTTGATGATTAATCTACAATTGATTTTAAGATTGAGCAGAACGAAGTCAGGATATAAATGCTGCAGCAAAATGGTTCAATTCTCATTTTATATTTTTGAGTGTGTAGACTACAAGTATTGCCAAGGGCAAAATTCCTAACAGGTTGTAAAATGATTATATGGCTCTTGGAAAGCATGTTTTAGATGTTTATATCTCTCTATGTGCCTGTGTAAGTATAAATATATTTCAAGCACAGTATTGCTCTGCATCTCTCTCCCCTCTAAATGGAATGATCTGTTGCTATGACCACTGTTGCAATGAGTCAACATCTATTTAAATCTAGTAAGTTAGCAACATGCAGTCAATCACTGGATTTCATTGGCTGAATATTCCCAAGGGCTTTCCAATTAATAGATTGTACTTCTCCATATGATTTTTTCAGACACATAATACTAATTTAAAGCATACTGTCTCTATGTTTTTCTTTCTCAAAAAGAATAATTTCCTCCTCTAATGTCAGGGATGTTGTTAAATAAAGACCTCATATGAATATTTGAGTCAGTAAAATATAGGTACAAAATTACATTTTTAAGACAAACACACTATCAAACCAAGTGCAGATCAGCTATGAAGCCTTTATCCCATGCTCAGAGAAATAAGCTTGAAAGAGTCACAATGCAGTGAAATCAACCAAACTCACTTTTAAGCAGCTCCATCAATTATTATTTAAGGACACTTGAAATTATTTAACTGACTGTCCATCAATTTACCAGAGGAAATTAAGTGTTATTTTCATTAAATATAGTGGTGCAGTAGTATGGACAAGGAAGCAGTGTCCTTATAGAGGCCAAAAGATCTTTTCATCTCAGTCACCATGGATCTCTTTTTAACTTGTTGCACACTTAAGTTCTCACCAATGTCTGCCAACATTTTTTCAGACTCAATGAGGAGAGATAAAGTGCCCAGAAAATTTCTTTTGAATTCAAATGTGGAATGAGAAACCATCAAACAGATGGAGTTGCAGAGTGGTGAAGTGGCTTCTTTTAGGACAGATGAGCTATTTTTAGAGTACACAATCCATGAGTACATCTTAGTACCTAGGCCCATGTAAGTGATCCAGGAATATTTTATTCCCATATCAGAATGAGATCAGATGCACAAAAGTTTCCATCCATACATTCCTTTCCCTGGCAAGAAAATCACTTTGAGTGAAGTCTAAGAGAAAATTTTCAGCACAGAAGCCTTAATTTACAAAAGCAATATTAGATTTTACATCGATCAATTATGTCCAGCATTGTTATTTTATTGAAAATGCAGTAATCTACTTCCCGGAAATTTAAACCCATTTAATGTGTCTTAACAGCAATGGAGACATCACTAAAATGAGAATATAGTCTTATTTAAAAATGTAGACCACAGCTCTTGCCTGTCTGTTTTTAAATAATTCTGGAATTTTTCTTATTATCACTAGGGAGCTAGATGAACTTGAATGCCCTTTCCAACCCAAACCGTTCTACAATCCTATGATCATCTTCACGGCCCTCTTCACATCTTCTGGATGTGCTCCAACAGGTCCATGCCTTGCCTGTGCTGAGGAGCCAGAGGTGGATGCAGCACTCCAGGTGGGGTTTCACCTCTCTTGCCTTACTGGTCATGTTTACATTCATGCAGCCCAGGATATGATTGTTTTTCTGGGCTGTGAGCACACATTGCTGGCTAATGTCCAACCAAATAATACTGATCAGGTGCGCAGGGGAATCACACATCTGATAACTTAAATCAGATATACATAGGTTGGATTTTAAAACTCATAAAAATCAAAATTTACATAGTCATGAATAAGAAAAGGTTGATTCCAGCTCATCGCAATATCCAAGAAAATCATTCACAAAGATTTTCTGTACACAGAACTACTTTTTACTTCTCCTAAAGTACCAGCTGTCCTGGACAAAAAATTAAGACTTCAAGGGAATGACAAAGTATTCCAGCTTCCATCTGGGTAAAAGGTAGCCTCTGGAGTCAGAGAAAATAAGTGAGAAAGCACTTCAGTGGAAGCGTGATTCCCCCAGGTGCAGTAAAGTGATGGAGTCATTTAAATGTGGCTGCTACATTGAGGGTGGAAAAGAGCAGAGTAAACTGTCCAAATACTGTATCCTACAGTAATAATACATTATGTCTCTTTCCGTCTGTACATGAAGCTGACTGATGTGTCAGGTTTTTTTTTTACTTACTTAATTGCTCAGGTGCACTGACATGTTGAGTCTCCATATTCCTTCTTTATCTCTTTTCCCTCTGCATTTCTTTTGAAGTCCACACTTGGGTACATGGTTCTTCTGCTCTAAGGTTTAACAATTATTTAACTGCTTCAATAGTATGTTCTAACATCTTGGCTGAAGAAAAACTTTACAATCTTCTAGCACTGTGAGACATTATAGAACATAAACATTTTTGTTAATAACATCAGTTATATCCATTAACTTACATTTTTGAAAGCATTTAAAAGCATTACATATTATTATATGTATTATCTCTTTCTTAAAAAGTAGGCTTTGAGAATGTAAACTAGAAAACCACTAAACTTTAGCATGAGCTGAATTTCCAAAGGATTTGTAGACTTATTTATTTGTTCTATTTTTCTTATGAACAGGATTACACAAGCCATGATTTAAGACAAGTTAACTCTTTTACCCAAGAAAGATGAAAACTGAAGGCTTTTCAAGGTGCCTTTTATATTCAAGGATGTGTAAGCACTCAAAAACATAGTATGTAGCTGCTAATCAGAAACTTCTCGGGTCTGCTTGTTTCTTTTATAGATGAGGTAGCCACAGGCTAACTCTTTGCACATAAAAAATTGGGATGGATGGCTATTGGATTAGTATTTAACAGCTGACTACAAACTAGACCCTAGGCTATCATACCTACTTAATTACTACAACAAACACTGAATTAACATTAAATGAGTCAAAAATCCCAACTCCCCAAATTCCAAGACAGGTAACAAACACAGGACATAATATTTTCAACTGAAACTAGCAGTTAGAAAAAACTGGTTTAATTCTCAACTCTGCCCTAATCTAAGCAAGCCATTTACACACATAGTGCCCCAGTTTTTCTGACTAAAATTCTGGATAATCTTATTTATACACTCCAGTAACTTCAGATCCCAAACATGAAAGAAATGTCAGAGAAGTGTGAAGAATATTCTTTAGGAGAAAACAATAATTGCCCAAACAGACAGAATCTGAATTTCCAGTCCATTATGATGTCTCCTAAGTGCTATAATCAGTCCATCCTCAGTTAATACCTACACTACTATGCTTTTTCTAAAAAAGTAACTAGTACTAGGTGCTTAAAAAATTCTTGATTTACCAAGGGAAAAAAAGTCTATGAATAAAGTTTCTTGCTAATTCCCAGCCTGTCCTCCTTTTGTAGAGATTCTTTTTTTTCTGAAAAAGAGGTTCTGGATTCTATTCTATTTAAGTTAGTTTACGTAATCTCGTGTTCATTTTTATGAGTGTTAATACATGTGAATTTCACAGAAAAGTAATGAAAACAAAATATTTTATCTATGCCTTTGCCTGTTGCTCTTCTTTAAGTTTATGCTCCCTATATTAGATGAAAAAACATATTTGAATTACCTTCCTCAACATTTTGTGAATCTTCATGTTTTAAAAGCATTGGTCACCAATAGCCCTCTATAAAACATAGAGGTCTGCCGTGGTGCAATAGTTTTCAGACTGCTTTTGCAATCTGAGTTGCAAAATATTCCATTCTAATCTTCTTGGTGTTGTATCCATATAATTACTACCGACAGAACTGGACATTCTCTTGCCCCACACATGATTCTGTATTGAGTTATTCAATCATATTTGATATCATAGTCTTTTGTCAAGGCTTGATAACAAAAAAGGGGGTAAAAGAATGTGGAACATCTCTTTTACAGCTGTTTTTAAATATAGTTTGAAGACAATGGAGAATACTTGCACATGAATAAGCATAACTTGAAATGAAAAATTAACTAAACTTTCACTTAGATTTTCAGGGATAATACTTTTTATTTTGTATTTTTCATTTGAAAACAACCACATGTTTGAAATTCTTAGAGTTGACACACTGTATTTCATAGTTCTTTAGTATTTTTACCTCAAAGTACTGAGAAATCATGAAACAACTTTTCAAAGTTAAGGAAATTTACTGCAATGTCACGAACTATTGACGAAATAATAAGTTTTGAGTTTATTTCCCTTTTTGATTTTGGAGCACTTAGAATAATTTAGAAAAATATTTCTCACATATTTTTCCCAATAGTCGATTAATTTTCCACCTTTTCCCCACATTTATGAGTCCAGAAGTATTTTTTAATATGAAAATATTTTCCCATATTTATCAGTTCTAGAAACAAAAGAAAAACCAGTACAAACCCACAAAGCACAATAAGGTCTTCAGTATGTATTATATTTCCAGAACTCCAATACTCTGCGATGTGAAAGGAGAAGAGCACAGATTCTCCTATGAGAGTGAGCCAGTAAGAATTCTTTATGTAAGTCATCACAACTCAGGAGTCAATTATTGCGTCCTCAAGGTCACACAGAGTTGCTATTCTTTCAGTGATTACAATGCCCTCACAGAGGATTTTCAAAAGAATAATCATGGAGGGTGTTAGTGGTTTCTAGGATCTATATCTTCGTTTTACCTAAAAATGACAGCCGTCTGTATAAGTGTTGTTGGCACATACCCTGCTGTCAGTGATTAGTATAAACATTAAGATAGATGTGGGAAGAGTGTGGGAGATACACTTTCCTATCCTCAGGCAAATGAGGGGCTGATTTATGTATGAAGTATTTTATCTAATCTTAAACCATGACGATATTAAATCCTAAAGATTTCAAACTTGTAATTGTCTTTCAATTGGAAATACCAAAGTATTGTAAATATTAATTTTAGTTGTAAAAATCTTGCCTTCCAGAACGTATTTCCCATAAACCTGTGTATGAAACTTCCTTTAAAAAAAAAGAAGCAAACTCAGAACAAAACCCGCCCCCCCAAACAAACTAAAGCAAAACTGACTCTCTCTCTGCCCCTTCAGCATGTGATATATTGTAATGCTATTTATTAGAAATTTCTAAATGAAACTATCTAATTTTCCAATTAAGTTTTCTGGATTATAAAATATTTATAATAAATTCCTGGATGACCAGTCTTTCTTTACGGAAGCAGGATCTTCAGTTATGTGTAGAAATATCTAAAACCTGCAGCTGGAACTTGAGATATTCCAAACTGACCACTATGACATCTAATTTACATTTTTCTTCGTACATTCCTCTTTATAAAAAAATGAATCAACTAATGTCTCAGACTAGAACATTCTCTACATAATTAAAGTTCAAAGGTCTCTAGTCTGAAAAAATTATGTATACCATAATGCAGAGACTTTAAATACATAATTTTGAAGTTCCTGTTTCTTCAAGTAGAATCCAGACTAGTGTGTTAAGGACAAAAGCCCCCAGCATGATTCCTGAAGAAAATTAAATACCGGACAATCTAGGTATTGAGTATCTAGCAACAGAAAAGCTGAAATAAGCTTATACAACTTTTCTCTTTACAACTAGGGTGTGTTATTTCATCAAGATGAATACTTCCTTTTAGGACTGTCTGCAGAAATTTCTTTGTAAGACTAGGGTCTATGACTTTTCTTTGAAAAATGAAATGTGCTGTTCTTTGTTTTCAGGACATGGTCGAGAGAAAGAAAAGAGCCATAGAAAACTTATATCTTATGGTAAAGCTAGTGTGGTTTGAGCTCCCTTATGTGGTTCGTGCCACAGTCCAGGAGACTGCCATAGGTATTAAAAAACACATAACAGTTCTCCTGCCCAAACTGGCTTTTCTATGGAGTTAAATATCTTCAACAGGAGTTTACTTTATGATCAGAGGTGCAATAGATTTGAAGTCACGCCCCCAAAGAAAGGGGAAGATTGAACCTTGGTCCTGTGGTCCTGAGTCAGAGCTGTAGTCTCTGAGATGCCAGCAGTTTAAAATAAATCCTTTAAATTCCATGGGAACTATAGTCCATCCTACAACTGCTACAACTACTAGTTCTACTCTCCTTTGGTAGATAGGCATTGTTTCATTCAGTTTGTCACTGTGGAATAGATTTAGGTACCATCTAGGAGATGAGCTGCCTCAAAGATTCAGGTCTGAAATATTAGGGTCATTTACATTAATGGAACACAGATGCCAAGAGAAACTGAGGCCTTATGAGTTTCTGCACCTCAAGAATTAGTCAGGAACTAAGTAGAGAATTAAGAATAACAGTTCAGACTATAGACAAGTCCAAAGCTGTTTTTGATGATTTACCAGGCCTTTTATTTTCACTATCTGTGCTAAAATTTGAGAGGGGAAAAGGCATTCAGGCAGAACATATGTCAGTGGTCAAATATCCAGTTTACTCCCTGCTGGTCCGTGTGATGAACTCTGTCAGCAGTTTGTATCTGCTGCTGGGAACACATTTAGCCTTGCCTCTGGCTGGCCCTGGAGCCCTAGCAGCCTCACATGGGCCTGGAACTGAAGATCACCTGGCTCCTGAAGTCCACCAGATGGTATCCTCTGACCACCTTAATCACAGAAAAACAAACCGAATAATATAAATATAAAAAGCTGATAATGATAGGGTGTCCTTTTCTCAGAAAGAGAAACTCAGTGCACTCACAGTTGCAGGGAATACCCACATTTCCCAGTGTTTCAGGGAAAATAAATTGTTTCACAGATTACAGATTGCAGATGTTCCTGCCGAAGTCTGAAGACTCTGCAGCTCCTGGATAGGTTTTCTATGCTTTCCAAGGGTAAAAGCCCTGTAAAGCTATCTTAGATATTTAGTGGAGAATTCATTGTGTCCACGTGTTGCACCCGTGGGAAAAATGCATAAATCAGTCAGAAATGAGCATTAAGGATAACAAAAGTTGGCAGGATAGATTACCAGACTCTGTCTTCAGTAGCTGTAGCCAGAAAAAGAGAATTGTTTCCTTGAAGTCTTTTCCACTAAAGAAAATGTCTGCCTGCAGACATAACAGCTCATATGCACATCAATATCCTCCCTGAGGAAACAACTAGTGGAATTTCTAGAAGAAGCCATTCTTAATCTGTAGATGCATCAGGGAACTAGATTTACTTGTGAATAGAGCATTACTTGATTTAGGATATTCAGATTGTGCTCAAGGCATGGACCCAACATATTTAATTTCATTTGTTTCCTCCTTGATATCAATTCCTAGCTTGTTGCTATTACTTCTGGGCTCGTTTCCTTGTAGTTTCTCAAGCCCCAAATAATCTAGAAGCAGTAACACTGAGTTACTGAAAGCTTCTCTAAAATTAGCAGACTAAAATGATTGCAAAGATACAGATTAATATAGATTTTTTTGCAAAAAAGGGCTATGAATAATGGTATTTCAGAAAGAAAAAAACAATTTGAAAAAGGCTTATAAAGGCTGTTTTAGAGGCTAGAGTAGCTCAGAAACCATTCGTAAAACAGGGCAAAGCAAGATAGGTAGTGCACACACACATGATAACATGGTAATGGCAGGAAAGAATTAAGACAAGCCAAAGTACATAACATACAACTGATATCTCAGTTGTATAAGCAGTCTGGGAATGTTGCTTTAAATTATTCTCTAATAGGAAATATTTTTTTGTGTAGAAAAAATTTTGTATACATTTTTGCTAAACTCCTTCTTTGTGTCTAGAAATGGATGGATGTCAAGTATTACCATTTATTGAACTAACTATAAATTTTCAGTTTAAAAACATTTAGTAATAAAGAGTGCTACTCTCTTTAATGTCAAAGAATCTCTTGAAAATTGTGGCTTATACCAATTTTCTCATGAGCTTTTTACGATGACCTTTTCTTCTAAATTACAGTAATTTTTTTTTATGAAGAAGCATAGTGAGTCTTGAAAAGTATAGTTCAGTGAAGGACTGAAGACTCTAGAGAACAGAAGACCCATTCCCTAAATGATGATTCTCAGGGCATTATAGAAAATTATTGTTTAATCTTGAATTGACTCAAACTAAAAGATTTTGGCTTTTTTTTCTTATATTCATTTAGTGTCATGTATTGATTTCTGAGTTTTGCAGTTCCTTTCAGTCATTTAAATATTTCCACATTTATTTTTCTATTTCATTTAGCCCAACAACAAGTGCTAGTAAAATGGTTACCAACAGGATGGAAATTTCAGTATTCGTTAAACATATCAGTAAGTTTTTTAGGCTTATAATTGGGTTGAAAAATAGCATGGTTTAATTATGATCTCGAAGGTACAAGCATCAACTCAATTGAAATAAACAGTTTTAAGATGAAGGATCAGCAATTAGTGGTGTCACTACCATCTAGTGGGGATTTTTTTTGCTGCACTGTGGCCACAGTTGTGCTCCAGATTTGCAAAGGCTGGTAGATGCCTGCTGATAGATACCTGAATGAGTTCAAGGCTATTTGGTTATAGAGAAGCGAATACATAAATGTTCAAAGTTTCTCTTTTAGAATGTTTTTTAAGCATTTTCTTTTATTATATTCAATAATTTATAATCCCAATGACTAAACCATTTTTTAATATATTAGTGAATGTCTCCCTCTTAGAAATTTCCTTATTTCTCCTCTATATTCATTCTGACTCAACATATTGAAGTCAATACATAGTTTGTTTTGTTTTTTTCATTAGAACAATGTTATTTTGCACACTTTTTCTGAACAGAAGAAAAAGAAAAAGCTATAAAAGTTATGACCTATGATCATACATCTTAAATCCTATTTGATGACCTCTATCATTAACCTAAACTATGTCTTTTATAAAGAGTTCAAAAATTTTCTTGATATACAGAATAAAAGTTATGCCAAAAGTACTTCAACGATCCTTTTGAACAGAGTGTGTAACTTTCCTGACAGTTTTTCAATAGGACTTTTGTGCTGCATAGAAAAGCAACTTTTGCCAATCAGCTGTCACAAAGTGTGAATAGAAATATGTGTATCTTCTAGCTCCACTGCTGGACAAGCTGGCATTATTTGTTCCCATCATAAAAAATCCATCAAAAAATAGCTTCAGATGAGAATCAGACTCAGCATAATATAACATGACCTCATGAGGTTCACTTACTCTACAGCACAGTCAATTCTCACCTTTAGAAAAGTAACGCACCCACAGGTTGCAGTAGATCTTTTGAATCAGTTCAGTTCAGTTGCTGTTTACTAATACCCTGTATCATTCTTCTGAATTTATATTTCTGATAAATACTTATATAAATACTGAGTTTAACTACTAAAATCAGTTTTTAATTTAACAACTCTGGACTTCAATAAAATAGAATAAATTAAAATTAGGAAAAAAATTTTTTTCATTCTAATTTTCTTTTCAGGAGAATAGACATATATAAGAAAGCTTCAAGGAGAAAAAGCAATCCTTATAAACATGGAATATTTGATATATAGTCTGGACAGCATTTAGAAAGATTAAAAATGTTTGAACATATTTCAGTAGTTTTCCTTTTGAAAGGGAAACATTTTCCATAGTTTACCATAAATTGCACTCTCGACCTTTATTGGTGTTACTGTCTTCTAAATATATTCTTTTCTGGTTTTCTTTCTTAAAGCAAAAATGGGATAGCAAATCATTAACTTAATACAAATTTTAGAGTGAAGTTGCAGTCTTGGTTAAAATGTTATTAATTCCTGGCATAAGAATTTAATTCATCTTTCTAAAAAGTCTCCTATCTCTTGCATTATATGTGTACTTTTTGGAATATTTTTTGCTTGTAAATCTTTCCAGTTATCAACACGGTATGAGTAAGCGCAGGTTACAATAAAATTCAGGACCCTATTCTATAGGTTGAAAAATTCCCCATTTATTTTAAATGTTGTGATTAAGAGTTCTATTCAAGTTTTTGTTGTGGTACTGTCCTTGATTCCTGCAGTGGACTTCTAGCAGTGACAGTAAATCAGTTAACGGTGATGTGACTGCCATCTCTAGTGGCTGTCAGATAGCATGAGGAACATCTGCGAATAAATGTATAAACCTTGCACCTGAAATAAAGTACTTCTCTTCAGAGACTTAGGAGACTAGAAAGGGAAAATATTTAAGACAAAGAAGAAACACACAAAGGGCTGCTGAAGACCTCTAAAAGAAGAGGTTAATTCAAGGAAGGAGCAGAGGATTTTTTCCTGGCAGAGAGGAAATCTTTAGTTGCCACATCAGCTGAAGCTGAGAGGAACTTGCTGTACAGGTCAGAGAGGAGACTGTATTATCTGCGAGAGGTACCTAAATAAGGAAATTAAATCAGGTTCAGGAGAGAAGACTCTAAAAGGATGATGTTTCATTTCTAGTGTACCCAAGAGCACTGAGGACACCAAGGCAAATAATTGCAGGGCCAGACTTTCAGAAATTCTGTAGTGTCCCCTGGTATCTCAACCAAGAGCATGGACCTTAAGTCATTAGAGTCCACATCTGGTGGACTTCAGCACTCAAGTGAGCCTCTCAGGTCCCAGCCTCACAGATGTGAGGCTGATGTGGTGCCATATCCCCAGGTGCAGCCAGTGTCAAGCATTCCCAATAGCACACCCACACTGTTAACACAGCTTGCCGTGCAGACCAATGCAGAGAGAAAACAGTGCCTTGGAAGGCACTCGTGCCACCAGACACCACACTCACATAAATGTGAGCAGCAAGAACTTGATCCAGTTTCTCTGACTGCTCAGTGATGAAGGCTGCTGGTGGATGAACAAAAGAGAAAACCTTAATGCTGTGAAAGGACTGTTCAGCAGTAGCCAAAACTCCTGTGTGTTAGCAGTGCTCTTATAGTCACAAATCCAAACCACAGCACTGTATGGGCTGCTGTGGAGGAAGCTGACTACAGTCCAGCCAGCCCAAGTACATCCCATGATAAGTCTTGCTTATTCCCATTTAAGCCCCTTTAAACCATATCGGAAGCTTTGTTGTCCCAAAATACCCTTCCTCCTGCATCGATAATAAGTCCTCTACCCACTCAGGCAATCACCCCTGATAGCAATGATATCCTTATGAAGAGAGAGAGTTTAGCTGACTAACCCTGGTGGGGCTCCCACTGGGGTCAGTGCTCTAGTGACCCTTCTCATTAGATGGTCTTTGGAGAAGCTGTTTCTACAACGTCGTATTACTCATCAGGTCATCAGTGCCTGTCTGCCTGTGCTTTTCCCACAGTCCCAGGAGGACAGATGTGCTCCCTATGATCAGCTTTTATTCACATAACTTAGCACATTTAAAATTAAATATTCTCAATACGGTTAAAACATATTTTTTTCAATTAATAATCACAATAATTGCTGTTTGGATTAGTTACGATTATCTTCATTTTGTTTTATGTAGCGTTTTTACAAGTTAATCTTAATGATATATAATATGATATAGCATAATTATTTGAAAATAACACAATGAAATTATACAGACTTAAACATTTCAAGACCTCTGAATTTAAGGTATTTATATTTTTTACTGGAAAAGTTGAAAATTTATTTTTATTTTTCCAATTAAAAATATCAGAATGGTTTTTGTGGCTTTCAGATGGTTTTGTCATTTAAGTTTTTCAAAGCTGACAAAACGTTATCAATTAGATGTTCAGATTCATTATAGACTATGTACTGCTATTTATAGAACCATAGAAATTGCAACTCCCACATTTCACGTTTTTTAGAAAATTTTAAAAGGTAATTTCAGTGCATATTATGAACATCAGGAATTTTGCAAAACTGGTTCAGATAAAAAATGAAAATGAACTCTGATAAAGAAGTATCCTGTATCTTCTGACATAATTGTTAGGCAACCCTGATTAATTTATTTGCTAAATCTTTTAAGTCAGAAAATGATACATTTATTTGCATATATTTACTAGCATTCCTTTACATTCATACACAAATCTCCTAAAAATTATAGTTCATGTTCTTCTACATGGTGTGTCATTGCCTTATCCTTCTACAACATCACACTGCTTACAGATGAGTATGAGTATTTGTCACACAGAAAATGCATATGGCACAAAGCCAAATTTTATTAAAGCTTTAGATCTGGCTCTCCTTCTACCACCAGAAGCTTTAAAAGCATTTCTGAACTGATGATGCAGCTTTTCTGTAGATTTTTCTCATCCTACCTCATGCTACAATGTACAGTGTACACTGATAATTTTAGCAACTTGCTAAACTCTGTTTTTACTTCCTACTTTCAGATCAATTGGATAAGGTTAATGCTGTAACAGGACATCATTAACATAAATGCTGTTCCTACAAGACTAGACATTTGGTCAAAATGACATAGCATTGCATTACTTAATTTATTTGTTTGGTTTTTCAGTCAACAAAAAGGTAAATGAAACTAAGGTATGCATAGGATGATACTGAGTATTTAAATCACAGGACTTCCAATACCTTCCAGTTACCAATCTCTTCTCTCAGGTAACAAGTGACAGGATGAGAGGAAACGGCCTCAAGTTACACCACAGGAGGTTTAGATTACACGTTAGGAAAAATTCTTCTCTGAAAGAGTTAGACATTGGAACAGACTGCCCACGGAAGTGACAGAATCACCATTCCTGGAAGGAGATGTGGCACTAGGAGATCTGGTTTAGCGGTGAACATGATAGTGCTAGGTTAATCATTGGACTTGATACCTAAGAGGTCTTTTCCAACCTTAACAATACTATGATCCAATTTCTATCTTAACACCTTACAATTGATTTCAAAGCGTTTATTAGGTTTTCTAATATTTTCAGAATTTTTATCTATATATGGTCATTTCTCTAGAAGCTGTTTTACTTCCTCTATCTATATTCAGTAGTTTTTAATTACCAGACTTGTTTTCCAGTCTCTCCCTTCCCCATACTTTGACATTTCAGGCTAAACATAACCATTATTCTGTCTGATGTATATTTTCAGATCTTGCTTAATAATTTCCACTGTCCAGTCTTTCTTTTTTATGCAAGGGTTCATTCATTGCTCTTTTAGCATCTTTGTAGATCTGCCTGTTTCACAGGGCATCATCCATGTCTCTTTAATTATATTATTATTTTCCACAGGCACATACAGACAGACATATATATCCATTTAAAGGTATTGGGTATATCAGTAAAGATTCATTAGCTCAGGTGTCTACACCAAGCAATGCTTGAAATCTGAGTTTTTTTATATAAAAAACCCCATGATTTGTGTTTCTTTATGAGAAAACTCCACATGCAAATGTGTTTGTATGGCATTGAACAAACTAAATTTAATTGTGATTAAAATATCACTTTTGCCAGTAGTTATGCCTAGAGGTGCCTTATTAGTCAAACAGCTGATTTTTATCTATGGATGGGTTCATAGTGCTTTAGGGAATTAGACATTTATCCTTGATTAAAGCTTTTATATGTGACCATAAGAAAGATAATAGAAACCGGCATACTGCTGATTTAGTAATAGGAGAATATTTTCCAGATCACATTTATGTTTAACATTATACAGATTTGTAAAAAAATTATTGAAATAGCTTCTTCTGTTCTTTATTCCCTGGGCAGTTATAGGCACTGATGCTGAAAATATTGCTTCACTGGTGTTACTACTAACAGGAAATATTTAAAAACATTTAAAGTTATATTAAATTTTACCTATTTTTATGTTTCTTTCGGGCAGACTATGTCTTTCAAGTTTCCCAGAAAGTCACAGAAATACTATCTAGTTTGGCACACATTCTTGGTGTTACTTTTCATGCTGAAATCTATATCACTTTTTGAATTTTCTAGGCTTGTTTCAAAACACCAACTTTGTGATATAATGTGGGACTCTCTGGCTTGTCCATGGAAAATCTAGTCTGTGGTACAGATTTTATTTATTCAAATTACATGCTTTTTCACCTTCCACCCCGTGTTGCTGAACTATGGAGATGTATTATTCCTTCCTTTGCTATTTTTATTTATGTGTGCTTTCTCAGAGATCATGGAAGTCCTACTTTCCATGATATGTAGGTTGCACTGTCATGAAACTTAGGAATGCAAATATTCACAGGTCATATCTTACCAAGAGATTTTAGGGGATGTACAGAAGACTATCAGCTATAGTTCTCTACATTTCTATCTGTATTTTAAGATTATTTACTTTAATGAAAACTTTCACTTTGCTTTAATTTTGAGAAGTGGAAGAGACAGGACCAAACCAGTGACATTCAAAGCCCAGGAAATGGTAAAGGCATTTGGTGGAAGAAGGAGATGTGTCACTAAGAACAAAGGACGATCATGAAAGGGGCCTAGTTTACTTCAAAATGGGAATGGAGAATTTCATTACTACAGCAGGGAACAAAGAAATAATGATGGTGAAAGAGTAAAAGATTAAAAGAGTGGGGTCATAATTGATTCCTTGCAAAACATTATAGGATGCGACAGCTCTGGGAAGCTTAGTGTCATCCGAGGAAACAAAGTTAAGACAAAGAAATATAGGGGAGAGAGAGAACTGTCATTCTCAAGAAAGGAAAGTTTGTATCCGCCAATGGACTCAGAAGGGGTAGTTACTAATAGCTGTAGTATTAAAATGAATCCAGTTTTGTCTCTAGGAACATGATCATTTTGGCATATAGTCAATGTGGCTATGTCTTTCCCTTTCCCTTATAATTTTTTCTTTCATATTATAGAGAACAGTAGGCATGCTCCTCACATGTAATAAAGTGAATACATTCCTTTGGATACAGATCCCAGCTCAGTTACTCATTCAGATAAGCCATACTTCTGAAACTCCCTCACTGGATTCTTGAAGGATTCTTGGGATAGTGCACTCCTAATTTAGAAATCTAAGTGGAAATTTGGAATATACAAGCTAGTCGATAGTCTTTCCTCAGGGTTTTTCATGTGAAGTTTATGACAAAGTAATTGAACTGATGCTGTAACTTATTCTTGGACAAAAAGCAAGTAATTAATGTTTTTATTGTTTTCTCCTATATTGTAAATATTTATTTACTTTATTTACTGTGATATTTATTTTAAACACAAATGGCTATATTTTGAGGAGAACTCTGTTATTCAGTATCTGATATCAATTTTCACTATCCAATATTTTATTTTAATGCACACAGTATTAGACTTAGTGTCTTATCTGCTATAGCTTTACTAGTTTTACATTACATTTAAAAACTATAGTGACTTTCTGGAGTTATGCTTGTTTGAGGAAGCAAGTTAAGACCATCTTTAATTAGGATAAGAAATAAATTCTTATCTGCTTATTATTAGTTATGACATTCTATTACTGCAGTTGGAATTAGTTCTTTTAGGAGCCCATGTGTTTTACATAAAAAATAACAAAACTTCAGGCCAAATAAGAATGGAGCTTAATCTCTTACTTCTAATACTCAGATGAAACAAAGCAGTATTGAATGCTCAGCTGCCATGAAAATCTCTTGAATAAATACTTTTAAAATTGAAACATACAGATTCAGTCTTTTGAAAAGATCTGTGGAATGAGATGCAGAAATCTAATTCAATTGTTGGCAAATTTATGTCAAAAGAAGATGACCATATCTAGGAGAAAATTGCACTTTGCATGTACTACTGGCTTTTCCCTTTCAAGCTTTATTCTACCAACAGACTGTGCCTGAAATAGAATTAATTTAAACTCAGTCCTTAATAAGTAGTTAGATGCAACAGTAGAAAGTATGGAATGCCGCTTGACATAATCATAATTGTGTATTCAGAGTGCAACCAGCAAATAGACTCAGTGTGAAGTAAGACACACAAGCCATTATCTAGTCTAATCTGTAGACAATTTATTACCCGTAAGTATATAATTGAGATATTGTGGGGGTGGGAAATGCATAACTGTGTGGAAAACACAGTTTTATATTAGCATTTTATATGCTAATCTGGTAAAATTTGTCAGTTCTCTAAAGGTCGTCATTCTGCAAGACTGTAGAGGTGATCCCCCTTTGTAGTACTCTTGTAAAAAGCAAATGACAGATTGGGATAAAAAGACCTTCACCCTGTCATTTATTTTTGCAAGCAATAATTTTAGAAATTATATGTAAAACATGATATAATTTGTTGGCCTTATTCAAAACCCGATTGTATCTACAAAATAGTAGAATGTTGAATATATTTAAAATTAGGATTTTAATATTCACATAGTGACCATATTGATAGACTATGACATAGATAGAAATATTTTTTGGGTAATATATTATGTGATTATTTTATATCTAAATTTTATATTATATATCTTTTCCTGTGTAACTTAGTCTCATTTATCATTTATTTCCATCATCTTGTTTGTGTTTATTTTTTGAGAAGATTCACTCTAACTATTTTCTCCTAAGCCTAACAATCAGAAACTACTACACATTACATCTTTGAATCCTTTCAAAAAATATTGGAACCAGCCAATGGGAATTATATTGTTTTCATTTGAAAAATCTGAAGTAAGGAATAGTCGTTGGCAGTTCAAAATTTTCTATATGATAGAAGCTTAACATTTGCATCTCTTACTAGCTTTATCTACAAATCAGGACTGAATTACTTTCCCTGGTTAACATGCTAGCAATTTTTTTTTATGACTCAGAAATAGTTGCACTCACCAAAAATGTTTATGCTTTATATGGCCTCCGTGTATCTATATAACTGTCTCTATATGTAATATATAACTAATAAAATACTGATATTTTGAAGGAATATGTCAAAATTTTGTAACCATTAAAATTGTTGCTATTCAATCAGGAGAAGAAAAAATGAAAAGGGTTAAAAAACATCTAGGAAAACTGTCGAATAGGTGAGTGTTTTGAAAATAAGTATTTCCATTTCCAGTATTATTGAGAGGTACATTTGATTTTAAATAGTCCCAACTGCTAATTTCCTGAAAGAAGATGAAGCTTGAGATGCATATCTTTGTGACAGGTTATGGTCCATTTATCAATTATGCAACATTAATAAGTCTCTGATGAGTGCAAAAACAAACATCATTAGAAAGAGTTCTCCTAATGTAAATATCATAAGAAGATTCTAAACTGCAGAAATTGATCTGGAACAAAACATATTTTTAAAGTACGAAATCTTTTATGTCTGAGAAAGCAACTAAACAACTGTACAAACCATTTTTCTTAGTATTATTTCTCTCTCTTTTGGGACACATCTGTTAAAGTATTATTAGTTTTGGCATTTTCCAACCTCCTAGAGGTTGGTTTTGTCATCTTAATTCTGTTGCTAGAGAACGTGTATGAAATGTTAACTACTTTCAGCACATACACTTTCATTTATCCCTTTTTTGAGGTAAACAAATCAAGTAGTTTCAGTCTCTCTTCATGGGAAATTGCTCTGTGCCCTTGTTCTTTCTCACTAGCCCTCTCTGAATCTCTAATCCAAAGTCAAATTCTCCTTTGAGGGAGAGAGAGCAGACCTGCATCGTCTCCAGTATTCTAAAGGCGTAATAACATTCTACACCCTGCATTCATGTAACCTGATTATTCGTTTGACTGAAACTGCTCACTGAGCTGTAGTTTCCACTGAGCTGCCTGCCCTCAGCTACTCAGGCCCTTTACTGAATTAATATCAAAAGATTATAACCTTATAAAGTGAACGAATAAATCCATGTACTCACTCTTCAGTATGTGTTTATCAACATATTCCGTCTTCATCCCTATTCACCTTCTTAAAGTGGTTGCTTTAATGTTTTTCTGAAGCTTTTCTGCACTTGGTTAATCAAAATGACTCAAACATTTTACTGTGCTGTTTTCATCTCTGGGCATCATAAAGAGTTCATAACTTTGATCACTTAAAGCATTTTAGGATTCTCATTAGGAATGTAAGTATCAGCACAATGATATTATAACTTTCCTATAAAACTTTGACTGGCTTCCATAAAAAATGTCATAACCTGGTTGTCTGCAACTTTTCGGGGATAGAGATTATGTAATCCTTTACTTGATAATGGTGGAATGAGTCTCAATGAGTCTAATTCAGTACTGACCAATTTCAATAGGTTATTACCTACTGTTGAAGGACTTATTTATAAGATCTATCAGCCTCACTGTTATTTTTCGTATTTGAACAGTACTCAATTTTTCACCATGGGAAAACTATTAAAATTTAGAAGAACATTATTCTCAATTGGGATGAAAAGCCAAAATTTTAGTATTTTCAAAGGCTAATCTTCCATTTTTCCAGCCAAAAGTATATTTTGACAAAAAAAAAAAAAGCTTCAACAACCTCAAAACAGTTTTTGCCATTTGAAATTTTCCATTTGTATATGAGTTAGTCCAGTTAACATTTTGAAAAGTCAAAATAGATAAGAAGTTTTCAGCCAGATCTTCCACTGTTATTCCCTGGCGAGAAATTTTCCAAAACAAGGCTTTGCATATAAGAAAAGTGCTTTTTTAAAAAAAAATTTGTCATCTGTTTCCTGTAGCCATATCCATTGTCTGACAGCAAAATGTGTTTTAGAGTTGTAACTCTGGATATGTCAGTGTCAGAGCAGCTGCAGTTTGGAGACACCAGTGGTAATTCTGTCATACAAAGAATGAGTTGAAGTTCAGTGACCGTCTCATTCAGCTTTGGAGCCTAGAAAGCTGTGACAAATTTTCTTTGACAAGGCAATAATTCCTGTTGCTGTTATGATGTGGCATCATATTCCCTAGCAAAACACAAAAGTCACATGGTTTCAGACTCTATTCTCTACAGTATTCAAAATAAATGAGTATTAATTTCCACATGTATCCTGGTCAGGATGTCCAAATTTCATTTCCACCCTAAGGTCTTCTATTAGTTAAAATGTACTTACTAAATTTCCCTCCCCTACTCTTTTGGCAGCATAGTTCCTTTTGTCCCATTCTCCTGACACTGTTAGCCGCTTCTTGTGTCCATAATGCATGCACTGGCAACAGCTTCTACAGCCGAGACACTTGGCTGACTTAAAGTTTTGTGGTGGCTATCAGCCCTCATCTCCAGCTACACCTGCCTTGACTCCTAAAAGATTGGACACTTTCAATTTGGGTGTAACAGTTAAAAGCCAAAGTTTGAAAATTAATCTCGATTCTATTGTAAATGAAATTTAACCCTTAGGGATGAAAAACAATTTATTTGAGGAAATGATGAATATGCTTGCATTTGCCTGCTTCTCATACATCTTTTATGCAACAAGTTGTCAAAGCAAGAAGATACCTTAAATATCAGACAGTCTTCAGAGGGTCCAAAGGAGAATCCCAAAGATTATCAAAGGACTGGAGCACCTGTGCTGTGAGGAAAGACTGAAGAAATTAGGTCTTTTCACCCTGGACAAGAGAATACTCAGGGGGAGGGGCCTCATCAAAGTCTTCAGTACTTAAAAGGGTGACTGAAAAGGAAAGAAAGGCACTCTCTTCACGAGGAACCATAGGGAGAGAACAAGGGACGTCAGCTGCAACTAGCACTGTTCGATATAAAAAAGAAATTTTTCACAGTGAGAAGACCACTGGGAGAACCTGCCCAGCGACATGGTAGAATCCTCATCACTGAAGGGTTCCAAGACATGACTGGACAGGGTGCTAAAGAAACTCATCTAGGCTTCCTTTTTCATTAAGATTTAACCAGAAGATCTTTTGAGGTCCCTTAGAACCTGGACTGTTCACTGGTATCGAATGTAACTGAGTGCCTCTCTTCATTTTTTTGGTTTTTTATTTCCTTATAGTGCTGATTAATACTCAATTCAGATGAAGAAGATGATGGAGGTTGTGACTAAGTGATTGAGCTAGTGACTCTGTGAGTGGCTTCTTAGTGTGCATTTCTGAAGGACATAGTATACAGGCAAAAATCCCAATTATTATCATTATTTCTGAGCATATTTTTCTAATTATTAGCAGGAGTTCTGTAATATTCTAATATTTGATATTAGCTGGACTGCACACAAAACTTAACTTTTCATAAAGGTTTTGAAATTGTATCCTATTTGAGTGAGATTATATTCTACAAAGGATGCTTTGTGTCATAGGACACACGTAACTTTTTAAAGCCTGTTTTGCATGAAACAAGAGAATAATAAATCCACCTGTTTTCCTATTTCTGCTTCTAGAAGGGATAACTTGAGCTGCAGCTTTATGGAAACCTCAAAGAGCACTTTAACTTTTCTTGCCTTTCCCTTTTTCCATTATTAATCCTCTTTCCTGCATACCCACCACCAGTGAAAAATCAGACGATCTCAGTGTATGCATAGCACTATGGCATTTGACTTCTTCAGAGCTATGTTATAATGTCTGAAAGTATGTCCATGTATTTATGTGTGGTGTGTCCTATTCTATACTCTGTCCCTAAATTTTGTGGTCTTGAAGACATCCCAATAATACAATTCCACTTAGGAAATAGAATCATCTTATGTGATGGGAAGTGAGTGTGGCACCTAACTCATGAAATAGCTACTACTTCCTGCATTCCTGGGGAAACCCTATTCCTATTCCTAGAGAAGCTCTGTTGAATTAATACAGTTGAGTATTAGGATAGTTGCAGAAAAACTAAAAATTGCAAGAGTCAAGGTTCCAAACACTGAAGTTTCTACAGTAACCAAATCTTTCAATAAGTATTTTGTAGATTCCTTTGGAAATAACTTCAAGTAGAAAACTTCTTTAATATTTACAAGTGGAAGTATCAGTGGAACACTTTGTACTGTGCTCAGAGAACAAATCCAGTCTAATGATAGTATTGACTATCTACTTCAAACTCCAATTATTAAATCTCTTAAAGCGGAACTGAAAAACTATGACTCAGGCTAGCAATCAGAACCGATTTAAATGTTAAGGGTATAGCTTTGCTGATTTCTATGTCTTAAATTGCTTCAGCACCAAACAATGTGTAAGGGTCTGCTTTGATTTGAAAAACATTTTTATCTGTTCTTCTACTTCTGCCTCTACTAAGAAACTGAATGTTGCCTTAAAAATAGCGTTGATAAACACCAATTAATAATTTTTATGGCAAGTTTGTGTGTACAGCCTTTCTAAAGCCAGCATAAACAATGACACAAAGTTGTGTCTGCTCCAAATGTACATCAGGAACTTTTGCCCAGTATGTTCTCTGTTCTCAGTCTAAAATGAAGAAATGGAAGATAGCTCTCTAATTTTTATAACCTTTTGAATTTCTACTTATCAGTATCTTTTACTGCATACCTATTAGTCTATTTCAGATTAGTGATTTAGGTTTTTTGCTTGATTTCAAATATCACTGAACAATGGACACACCTTCCCTGCATTTGCTTTTTTTTTTTTTTTCTGTCTTTTTATCTGTTCCAGCAGTTGAAAATTAAGACCCTAATTTGAATCCTCTGCATGATAGCATGTTGCACTTGCACAATCAGATTGACCTGTACGGCAGCAGGATTTTCTCTATGAAACCAAGTAATAGGATGCTTGACATGCATTTTTCCCACCACTTTTCAAGTTCCCAAACAGCAGAGAAAACAGTTAATTGCTTTGTGCAATTTCTAGAGCAATGGCTGTAAACTGTTCAAACATGATAAAAATAATTAAGCCTGCTTCAGTGTTGAATAAAGATTGAACACAGAGAAGCTTTAATGGAAATCAAGTTCCTACTGAGGTGTACTGATTACTACAGTCACATTCTTGCTTTACTTGAGGCATACTTCAGACTTTATTAGACTTTCAATCTTAGGTCATGTCATTACTATTTCACATAGTTCAGTTTGCCTAGAGAAAACTAAGGAAGTGTTGTTTTTTATTAATGAAGTAGAAAAACTTAATTGAAACACTTCAAAGAGAAAAGGAAATAAAAGCAGACTGAACTGCTACAGTCAGTTTTTTTGTAATTATCTCAACTGTTAAGAACAGGACTGTACCACTAATGATTTGGTGCTTTTGAATTGTAAATATAACCCATTTTCAGCCAAAGACTTTAAATCAAAATAATGATAAAAATCTAGGCTGGCGTCAAGAGAAAAAGACAAATTTGGTTGAAGATTATAAATCAAGGCTCAAGTCTTGTATTATCCTGCTTATCTAAACTATTCCCTTTTTGTTGTTTTGAGAGCACTTTCAAAACAGAATTCTAGGATTTGACTCAAGGCAGAGTTTTTGTAAGTGACAATTGACTGATATATAGAGACATGAAATTAGATGCTCCACCAGGGAATAGCTTGCAAAACTAATAGAAGCACAAAGAAAAGCCTAGGAGGAAAATTTAACAGATGCTTACTACAAATTGTGATTTTTATTTTCCCCAGTCTGTAACTTTGTATCAATAGGCTTTCCCTCCTAGGGGAAACCTACCTTCTGCATATCCCAGCCTACAAGATCGATGTGGTGTTGTTTGGTGTTGTTTTGGTTTTGGTTTTGTTTGTCTGCTCATGCTCACAATCCATCTCAGAGACCATGCTTTTTCTGCTTCTGCTCACTCTTTATTACCTTTGTTCAGTTTTCCTCTGCTTCTCTGTTCTTCAAAAGCACCTGAATTAGCCAGTAAAGGCAGCAATTTGTAGTGAAAGCATGTGAAAAACTAGACTGTTGCCCAAGCATTAGCTCTCAACATAATGTTTTGTTTACAGTAAAAAATGCATCTTCATTCTACTGAAACTAGTATCAAAATTCCTAGTTGGTCTGGTACTTAGTGGAAAAAAAAAACCAAACTCCTGTTTTGCATTTTTGTAGTGGTTTGGAAAACATTGAGTGAAACAGACCTGTTTAAACCCAACTGAGGATCTAGTATTGTGTCAGTAATATTCTAGGAGTCCTCTTCATGGGACTGTTGCTATTCTAAAAGCAATCATTGTACAAACAAGGGCAAGAGTATACACAAAAGGGTCATTTAACTCTCATTCAGGAAGGTGTTGCAGTTCTGAAACTCCCCATAATCACTTTTAATACCTTCTCTGAAAATGAGATGTAAATAGAAACCACATGTTCATCCTATAGAGTATAGGTGGACTTAAATACGCATGCAAGTGCTTTACAAAATTTAGGGCCAGATATGTACTCTTCATTATAAATTGTATTTGTTAATTTAGGCCTACATGCTCTTGTTTGAGCTGTTCCTTTGTCTCCACTAAGTTTACCTATCAAGCTAGCCCTTGGGGGGAGAAAAAAGTGAAAAGTAATTAACAAATATTATTTCATAATCAGAGAAACCATTTCATTTTGTCTAGAAAATGCAATAACTATGTTAGCAGGAATATGTTAGCAGACTTGTTTGAAGTCATTATTTTAGGGTTCCTCAACATGCCACAAAAAAAAATTCTTCCCCCCATAAAAATGTCATGCATTTAATGTTTTGGTTTACCACACAAATATTATTTTTTTTGCTTCAAAAGCAGCTGTTATGATTTCTTATACCTAAACCTATGGAGCGCTACAAACTCAAAGGCTATGAGCTTCTGTGTATTAAAAAGCCATATTGCATTTTTGTCAGCAGTGATTATTGTCCATGAATCCATGATACTCACTTTCCCAAATTACGCCAACCAATTGAACTGTTACATAAATTACTCATGAAGCTCCACTGGAGACTTCGACTACCTACCTACTGTCATTACATTTACATCAATTTCACACTTCGGTGAAGTTAGTCATAGAGCACTGCTACCAGGAAATGTTTCAAGCTGTATGTAGCAAGTAGAGTGTAGCCTGTTCTTTGTTTATGTTTATGTTTTTGGTCTCACCCAAGAATGAAAAAAAAAAATCATGTGATAGTTTTAGAACTGCAAATGTTTGTCCCCCGAGCATAGCCCCTGTTAGGCCACTGAGAAGTAAAAGACCTGTGCAATACCTTTTGTTCAAAGAAGATCGAAGACATTCTAGGTCTTAAAAATATGGAAATATAGAAAAGAAAAATAAAATAAGGACTGCATTT
Source organism: Vireo altiloquus (assembly GCA_013396875.1). Taxonomy (NCBI): domain Eukaryota; kingdom Metazoa; phylum Chordata; class Aves; order Passeriformes; family Vireonidae; genus Vireo; species Vireo altiloquus. Next base: position 845,161 of record VZRF01000178.1, read on the forward strand.
TTGCCCTTCACCATTTACACAATCCTTTTCAAGTTTTCAGATAATTTTATTTTTAAAGAAGCTTTCTTGTTTGAGAAACCTGGTTTACAACTTTCAGATGGAAACAGTACTTGTCAATATTAATAGTACCTGAGAAGACTAAAAATTAAAATCATCTCTTAGCACCTATAATGACTAATGTAGAATGTTCTTGTAGAACAACAAGAATTGTTGATTACCCAGTTGCTGCAAAATGAAAAATAGAAGATATAAAATTCCAACATGCATTTAACCGCTGATTAGACACTACTCTATGTTAACAGAAAAAGACAGAGAAAATAGTCAAAAAGTGTGGTGAATATGCAAGGGAATTTATTATTACTATGAAATGACAAAACAAAACATTTTGGAAATTTCAGTCTAGCTCAGAAAGGAGAATCAAAGGTGGGGAATTGAATACAGAAGTAAATTAGAACTGCAAGAAAAAAAATGATTACACAATAAATGGAAGAATTTTATAGATCTGAATTCCAGTCCAAGGGGACATCTACTGGGGTGACTGAGGAAGCTTAAATTGCAGTAAGACAACTCATGTGGAATAAAATGAAAGTGAATTTGATGATACAGGAGCTCAGGAACAGTCTTAGCTAGATTATAAAAATGATTTAGTTGTAATATTTATTTAGTCAATTCCACTAAACCTTTCATTCTTTTCAGTGAGATTATTTTCTTTTCCCAGAGTCCTAGCCTAACATGTAGTAGTGATGGATTAAAAATATAAAGGAATCAAGTGAGAAATAAAATCAAGAAGACTGGTGTTATTTTCCATTTGAACAGCTGGTACACCCCCACTAACCGAATAGCTGGAGATGTTGTGTGATGGGTAAAGATTTTCAGGAATAATTCATATTTCTATAATATTTCTATATATTTCTATAGAAATTCATGATTTCTATATCATATCAGATATAGAATACCTGCTTCATGAACATAAAATTAAATAGGAAGATAAATTGTTTACAATGAAAATTCAAATAGTCTGTGCAGTCTTGAGGCAGAGTTTTATTAATTCAGTCCCTGTACAACAGTCAGCGCTGTTGAGTAACTAATATAAATGGTAGACCCACAACAACGGAATTTCAGTTCTTGCCAAGCTTTGAAACACAAGTTCAATCAGTTTAACTACCACTGAAGTCTATATTTGTACAATTACTTGCGTATGATGCAGTATATTGAGAGCAACAGAGATGGTCAATAGGAAATAAAAAGACACATTGGGTTACAAAGGGTTTTGCTGTCCAAACTTAGTCTGCAGTGCCCAGTACTGCCTTTGCCAGACCACAGTCAAGTGGGGCAGCTCATATTTTAATTAGCTTAACTTTTTTATTTTACAGAAAATGACCATTATTAGTTAATTTAAGAGTTGCCTTATCAGGTATGGTTCTAGATGCAATGTTTCAACTGAGAAATTGTATTTGATTTTGTTTGTCTTGGGACATAATAAAATATCCATCTTTACTTACTGATGCAACAAACATTATACCTCAGTATTTTAGTAAATGTTGACTTAATATAAGGCACCAAGAAAATTAGCTCATTTTGATTACATTAGTTCAAATTATATTGTCATACAACAGAAAATCTAATGTAATACTATAGATATAAATCTAAATATCCAAAGCTCTTGATATTTCCCATCAAATAATTCATTAAACATATGTAAATTTGGCAAGAGAAATGGAATATTTACTTCAGACAGTTTTTTAGTCACAGATTTTACTTTGTTCCTTATAGCACTGAAACAAAACCATTTGATTAATCTTCTCATTCAGGATGAATAAGGGCTCACCTTAGAGCTTATGCAGCTGTGATGACACCTGTGATGTACCTGCTGAATGTAGCACAGATTAACAGCATCCTCACCAGCAAGACAAGAATTGATATGGGATCTACCCCAGATTTTTTTTATCATTTCTTTCATTAAAGTCAGCAGAACAAATTGCATGAAGAGTTGACATCACCCCACTGCAAAATTAGCTCTCTTAACTTAAAAGTCTGGGGTAGTGTAATTCTTACAGCTTAGGAGGTTTGTGTTCGACGTGTTGGATTTCTGTAGAAGCCCATGAGAAGTTGTCACACAGCCTATTTGCACTGCCTGAGAGCTGATAAAAAAAAGGTATGAAATGTCATGTAATGCAATTACATATCGTTTAATATTATGTGACCACAGTCTACTTTTCAGGGCATGTGATTGAGGCTCCTTCCCAAACACTTAACCAGCACCATTAAAAAATTGAATCGTGAGAAGAAAGCATTTTGCATCTAGCAAATTCTGTTTGAAGGTAATGGTATTTAAAAGGTTTTCCTCCCTTGCAAAAGCCACGATGAAATTCTCTGAGAGCTATTACTGTCCAACTGCTAGCTGGAAAATCTTAACATAGCCATTTTGAGGTTATGTGGTAAAAAAAATGCAGATAACTCTAAAATAAAAAGAATTTTTTCTATCCATTCAGGGTGATTACTGGTGGGGGTTTGTCATGAATAGGAGTGCTGAAGGGTAAATTAATTCAGGGCTTCATCACGAGAAAAGATGGAGAAATACCTTGCAGAAATAAAACAGTAAATTTCCATGCAAAGCCTTTCAAATGCTTTGTAAAAATGACCCATTGAGAAACTACTGTGCTGCTTCATCATCATCTATGGGACAAGAAAATTATGTTTCCATTAAACACTTGCAGTAGAATAAAGTAATTTTAATAAAGAATTATAACAGAATCAATGCCTCCAGCTTTAAAAGTAATTACTGGATTTTTTTCATATCTTACCCTGAAATTTCTTATTTAGTGACAGCATTCTTTTTTACTTTCATATTACTTCTGAAATATTGCAGTTTATAATGCAGCATAATTAACTACACAATGCAAATTTAAAATGCTGTCCTAATTTTCTAGTCAACTCCGTGATGATTGTGAAACAGATGTTGTGCAGTGTATTAAAACTTTGTAGCCATATTTCTATACTCAAAATATGAGTTATATCCCTGCTTTGTAGAGTCACTCTATTTAACTTCAAACTTCACAAAAACCTTAAAGATATAAATGATTGTCCTGGATAGTCCAAGCTCTGATACTTTTGAGAAATAGACAGATGAATATTAGTCTTACAGAAGAGCTGCTATATTTGTGCGCCACCAAAACTCTGTGAACAACTGATTTTAAAAAGAAAAGAGGGCAATAAGGTTGAAATAAAAACTTTAGACATCAAAGATTCTATTTTTCTAAATGGAATTCTTTCTATTCCTTGGAATTATTTCACAAATAATTTGAGCAATCTCAAAACAGCATGCTTTAGTAATTAAGTTGGTCTTCTGAAGGACCAGTTTTGCACCACTCAATGCAGACTTTGTAACTTCACCTTTCCTCTATGACTGGTTTGAAACGCTATTTTAGTCTGCTTTTACAGTACATTTTTGAGTGTTGTCACTGTTATTCTTTCACAATTCAGTGTAAAACTTCCCACAAGCTTAGACATACTCTTCTTGGATCTTTACAATTAATCTCTTCCAGAACATCTCTTTGAACAAAATAGATGTGTGTTTGGTTCTGAACTCGGAGAGTGTTTCAGAAATAGGCGTTTTTTTCTCTACATGGCTTCAGAACAAAAGAAAGTCAGACAAAACACGGACCTACATACAAACATACATTCATAGATATTGTATATCAGCTTCCTTTATGAGTAGTTTATTCCCTTAAGGAATTCCAACTTCTTCCTTCTTCCTGGATGTGAGAAATATGGAGAAGCTATATTTTGAGACTCCTGGTTCCTCTTGTTTCCCCTCTGAAATGACTGATGAACAACTCACAGCACTGCAAACACTCTTAGTTGCTCTCAGTTCTTTGCTATGAAATCTTCTTCTTTCTGTAGACTTACTCCCTCACACAGACACAGATGTTTCTAGTTTCTGACCTTGCTGTTCAGATAGTATTCTGGTGTTGCAATTTTACCTCTACCAGCCACCTCAGTATTGATGATTTATTTCAGCTATAACACTGGCTCTAGAGGGTCTCTAGAGTGCTCTGCCTTCCTAATGAAAATTTTGCACAAATTAGGAATGAAGTAGTGTCTCTCCATAAAGACGAGATTGTAAGGTGTATTAAAATAGATAGGAAAAGAGTAGCAATCTCATTCCATAGCCCAAGAAAAACAATAGAGAAATAATTAGATTATTCAGCTTATAATGTGTTTTCAAGCACAGCAACAGCTTTAACAGCGGTTGATTCAGATACTTATTTACCAATTGCCCCTACTCATGCTACAGGAAGTTACTGCTCTGTATTTGCATAGATCTGCTCAGATCCATCTGTCAAGCAACCTTTCTAACACAAGAATTACTGATCTGTAGGACTCTAAAAGAATCCCTGGAAATCTTAGAACTTTGAAATCCTCCCCTATATGGAACTAGGTATGAGGGAATTATCTTTTTTTTGCTTGTTTTTCATTTATTTTGTAGATGGACTGGATGTACTTTATCCTTATTACTGTTAGCATTGTGATTTACAGTCTTCTCGGGATGCACAGGGAGGTTTATAATGCAGATGCAGCTGTCACTGGCCAAATACAAAGCAACAAGATGAAAGATATTTCACTTACTGTCATTCAGGTATACCTATCTCCATTTAGACAAAAGAATTCTTATGCCATTATCTTTCTGTGGACACTTGGCTAAGTCCTGGAAGTACACTGTCTGAATTGTTAAATTTGGAAAAATGGCTTGCTCCTCCAGCTGTGAAATCTCAGTTCAGGAGCACTTTCTTTGATTCTGTAATCCTTGGAGATCACATACATGTTATGGAGTAATAAGTTCTAGAGGCAATAAAGAAATTAAAACAGACAGCAGTGAAAGACTTCCAGAGTGGGATCAGAGGAAAGATTGCAAAGCCATGTACCTTCTAAGCACTGTCATGTAATTGACAATGTTGCTCCTGTTTTGTAGAGAAAGGAAGATATTAGGATAGAGGCACTGACAGCAGTTGTAGGATCAATTTTTCATAGAAAACATGAAGTGAAGAAGCAACTATTTAATTACTAATAAATTCAACACACAGGCGTGTCTTTAGTAGTATCTAAGGAATTACCCCTCTTTGCCCAGCAATAGGTCCATGTGCTGTTTTTTCCTGGCACAGAGTTAATTTTCTTCATGGTGGCTGATATGGGGCTATGTTTTGGTCTGGTGCTGGAAACAGTGTAGATATGACAGGGAAGTTTCTGTTACTGCTGAACAGTGCTTGCCCAGAGTCAAAGAGTTTTCCTGCTCCTCAGCTGCCCCCACCAACGAGGAGGCTGGGGATGAGGAGGAACCTGAGAGGGGACAGAGCTGGGACAGCTGAGACAGCTAACCCTAACTGATCAAAGGGCTATTCCATAACATGTGACATCAAACTCAGTATATAAAGCTCGGGAAGAAGAAGAAAGTGGGGGACAACTTTTGCTTCCCAAGTCATTACACATGATGGAGCCCTGCTCTCCCAGAGATGGCTGAACACCTGCCCACGGGAAAAATGGGGAGTGTGGACTAATTAGCATCAGAAGTGAGGGAATCATTTAACCAATAGTGTAAGGGAACTATGTAGCCGACATTAATTACTATGTTTGGTAAGATGTATGAATAGAAAAAAGTTTTGAACAACCCACCCAAGAAATGCCAGTGGATCCGAAGGTGGTGCTTGCTTGATCTATCAACCTCACCTTAATTCTTAAAAAAAATCCCTATTACTGACTCCAGCATATGGTCTATTCTTAATTTGAGTAGGGACATCTCTCACAAATTGGATCTTAACAAAAGGACATACCTGAAGGTTGGCAAAAAGCATAGCAGTCAGTACTCGTACCTTTCTATTAAAAGCTTTCAAAATTATTCTGAAGATGTTAATATTATCTGATTTGTTTATAAACACAAAATTTTTGCATGGCAATTTTTGTGCAGATATTCTGCTCTTGCACTTTCTGACTCATCAATCTTCTGATTCTTCTGATTATGGTGGTGAATTTATTAGCATGCTATGATATTTCCCCACCCCGTTTTTCCCCTTTTCCATTTTAGTCCTGGCCACTCCCTTGGGCTCCTCCTATTGGGAGCCCAACTCCACTCCCCCTTGTCCCCGTAAAACTCCAGACCTTCTGCCTTTCTGAGTCTTTGCTTCTGGGACCTGCATGCCACCATGTGAATAAAGATCTTCCTCACTCTCTGTGTGGAGGCCTCTTCTCATCTCCGTTACTGCTGCCTTGTTGTGAAGAGCAAGGATGCCAGAGCTGGCCCTGTGGTTCCCCAGCCGGTGAGGGCACCGTGGCTGTGCCTTCAGAGGGAAGCTTTGGAGCATGAGGAGCCCACCCAGGCTGGGCAGAAATTCTCTTTGGCACTGCTTGTGCCTTGCTACTCCACTGAAAGGCCAGCAAACCACAACAGCATGTGGTGCTTAGAATTGAAATTCTAGCCTGATTCTTTCTTTTCCCCATGCTAATTGCTGGCCAGCCTTCGCGTACGAAGATCCGGGGAAGGCCTCTTTTCTTTTCAGACCTTCCAGCCTGCGCACTGGATTTTTTAGGTGAGACACAGGGCGCGCAGATCTGAGCCCACCCTTTAATCCCGAGGTTCAATCTGCCGGGCCAAAGCGATTCTGGACAGTGGCAGTGAGTTCCTCCTCAGGACGTAGGCAGATTGCCCCCTTGCAGGGCTAACGAGCTCTGCCTGCCCGGGGAGTATCCCCGACCAGGATTCGAACCCGGGTCCCGGCAATTACTGTGCCGTATGCTTAACCACTACACCACCAGGGCTCCCCCATGCTAATTAACCTACCTCTAAAGCTACAGTTCGTACTGCAGAAAAGAAAATTCCAGAGATGTGATGAATTGTTTACACAGAGAATTATGAAAAAGCTGATTTTGCTACTGCTTTACAAAATTATTTAAATAAAGGTTTAAAGTTTTTCAAATTTTAAGATGAGTAAAAGATCTCATCCTAAACTTGGCTCTAATGCTTTAATTTCCTTGATTCTTTTCATAACAGAACTGTCCAAAGTCAAGCCCCTACACTATACTTGCACTCTGAAGTTCATTTTCAATTCATCCTTGACTTGACCAGTAATGAAGACCACACTCATCTTTAGTCTGTGCATTTCTTTTATCTAGGCCAGAATGAACATGTCACATTATAAATATTTTAAAAACATTGTTTCCTGACCCTGATGGCCTAAAATTTTTCTTAGTTTTGAGGTGATCACTTGGATGTAGCAAATAAACTCTTATATTTCACAAGGCTGTTCTATGACCTATATCAAAAAAATAATTAGGCATATACAAAAAACTTCAGTGAAACATCAAGCCAAATGTTAGAGGCAGGATAGAATACTGAAATATAAAACCCTAGGTAAGATACAATGAAATACAATTCTCAAAACAAAAAACCCCAATTACATGTTTAGAAACGCTGTGGTGTTCAAATGCAGACAGTGAATATACTGAAAACCATCAGTACTGCTTTATCCCAGTGAAGCAGTAACTGTTATTTTGTTTAACAATGAAGAATAAAGATGAATCCGTGGAGCAGCCATGAAATGATTCCTCATCTTTTGAAACCTTCCCTAGACCTTTAAACATGAAATAAGTCCTCATTGTATCTTCTGGTAGAATTCCATTAAATCCTTAAGAGTATCTCCTTTTCCAACGAATTGGAACCACTGGCAGGTGATTTCTCCACCAAGGCCAGAAAAGTTGTACAATCACCAAAATCAGAACACACCCACCCCAAAACATTCATTTCTCCCTCCTCAACATTACCTTTAAATTCCTTTAATTTGCATCTTATGATTTTTTCTGAAAAATGGTGTATGATCCAAGAATGGTCAGCAGACAGTTGCTAACACTACCTTCTCACAAGTCCCTGTCATCAGTATATATGACCAGTAACCACAGTTTATGGATGACTAGAAACCCCTTCTTGAGTGGGAAATGTGGTCTTTAGCCAGTACGATTTTGGTAAAAGCTGTAACTGACATTTTCACCACAGAAAATGGTCGTAGCTCAATGTGATCCAAAATATATTCTACACTGCAGTTTAGATAATTATTCCTGAAGATCAAACCAACATAAATAAATCTGAGCGAGATCCCTAGCATACTACCTGCAAACTTACTTTTTAATGGAAGCAGAATAGATGGATGGAGTTTAACAGAAAGGGTGGGGTTTTTCCCTTTTCTGTGTCCCACAAAATTATTGTGATACTATCTATCCCACATCTTTTACTGATTAACATTCACATAAATTCTCTGGGAGCCCATACAACTTACAGTGTAGCAACATGTGCTAGTAGTTTCCTAAATTATTATGTATTATATTTGAGATGATTCAAGAAATTTGTAAAACTCTTAGCGTAAATTTACTTAATTTTGAGAGTTCAGCAGAATAATACCTTTTGGATTTTGGAGAAAAAATTAAGCACTGAACAAATTTCTTACTTTATTAGCAGTAAATGAAACAATTTTAGACTCCTGATCTCCCAGCTAACATAGCAACCTCACAGTGGCACCAACCTAAAATGGTCATATCCATGTTTGTCTTTGTTTTTTAGTAAAATGACCATAGTAACTGTCTTCTCTTTTGGGGAAAGGCACCTTAGGAAGACTTTTTAAGCTCAGACATACAGGTCTAAGGTCATAAATAGATCTTTTTTTTTTCTGGAATTGTAGTGGACTTATTGATTTTTTGGTTGGTTGTTTGGTAGGTTTTTGGTTTTGTTTTTATTTTGGTTAGCTCTATCTAAATGTACATGGAAAACAGACTATTAATGTGTGTTTCCCTTCTCCAAAATTATTTGACCCAAGCCCTAATGTCCAAAAGGCAGAAGAATTCAGATTACCTTATTCTTCTGAGACTTTGGCTCATTCTGGAGCTGCATGTTCAGGCAAAGGGTAAGAGATTCAATTAGCTTGTGAGCCTTCTCTGAGGTAAACCTCGAATCTCCATGCAACAAGAGCTGTATAGTTAAAATTTAAATGTTTTCCTAGCATATGCCTTTATCAAATATCAGGGACTATTTTATCTTGTCATTTCTGGTTATGATTTATAATCCATAACGGTTACAAAATAGACCAGCAGTGACAAAAATAGAGTGGTAGTTGAGATCGGACTCTGAAATACATTCCCAGCATGGGGAATAATTACTAGAATAATTACTATCAATATTTATTTCTTCTGCCCATACTTTTGTTGTGATTAGTGACATTGCATTGAATATTTACTTTCATTGGTACTTAATTGTTGGGAAAAAGTTTCCTGTATTAAAACAGTGGTCTGAAACATCATGAAAATATCTGACTGGCTTCTTATATTAGAGAATTACAGCAGATAAAACATATGTACAACTATTTTTCAGTGTGAATTTTAATTTAAGACCCTGTCCACACCATGTTTCATGACTTCTGTTGTGGTAGCAGACAGTGCTGGTTTTATGATTTTGAAATAAGTACATTTGCTTTCAGTGGGGTAAGAAGGTATGCAGACATACACTTTTACTTCTTACAAAAAGAAAATTCCAACTTTCCTAATAGAAAGATCACAGCAGACCCTTAACATGGAAAATGCTATATTTTTCACTTTCTGCAGATTGCATAGTACATAGAACAGATGTTTTTGAATCCAAGGCCATAATCATCGTTGGAGGTAGTCAGTATGCAACTGAGGTTGTAAATCCCATGTATTTTTCTGCCACAGTCAGTGTAGTACATAACTGTGTACTTAATACACACAGAAATCGTTAATCACGCGCAACTACTGTGGGTTTGGTGTCGGACTGAGTTCAGCAGAAACATTTTGTATTATCCTTCACTTTGTCAATTTTCCTGCAGGCATAAAAAAACTGAATTCAAAGAGAATTAATTAATGTTCTCTGACATTATAGAATAATCATTAATGAATCTACTTTTCATTACATGTTTCAGCTTATGAGCACATCTAGAAGACCAAATCAGCTGATGCTTAAATGTGGATGCTTTGCTAATGATAAAAGCAGATTAAAATTTCTCAGTTCCTTAACTAAAGACACAAAGCCTAAAGAAATACATTTGAAATGTTTGGCTGTGTATCATGCACACCCGGATGAATGAATTCACATCACTTGAATGTGAATTCGTGTCCCTCAGCTGTCTACACCAATGGCCATCTGTTAGCATGACAGAACATGCTCACCAGGTTGGGCCATTGCTTGAGGACAGATATGTCAAGAAGTGGCTAGTTTAGATGTGTAGCCTTTAAAATACTTTAAATATCTTCCTTATGCACAAAAGCCTTAGAGTTGAATGTCATAATTCAGTAAATCATATCCTTTAAAACTACATACCACAGAAAGAAAATATATTCAGAAGCAGATATAAGGAATGTGAAGGAGCAGCTGTGGCTATTAGTAACCTCAACCAAATTGAAGGTTAGGAAACCAAAAAGTCCCAAGCAGGTTATAAACATAAATTGGAAGATCATCTCTACAGCAGCCTGTAGTGTCAGAAGGACAAACAAATTACAGAGAAATGTTTCTTTTTGAATGCAAAGGAAACAAATAGCATTGCTATTAAAAGTAGGCACCACTGTTGACTGCAGTGTCTGTAGTTGAGCACTTTGCCCAGAGAAAGGTGAATCCAAGTAGACACAGCTGTACAGGAGAGTTACCATAAGCATGGGTAGAGGCATATAAAATATGTTGTTTTGAGTATTATCCCATTTCTTCCTTGTGCCTTTTCATTTTCTGTTTTCTGTGTGAAAACTTATAAGAGGTCTTTGCGGAGCTGAGGCTTGTACTCATTCAGAAAAGGTCCATGCTCTTTACTTCTCCTAGGTTCTTAAGAACACCCTGTGTTAGAAGCATCCTAATAGCCATGCAGACAAAACCAACATACAGTCCTTGGATAACCTCGTATACAGCAGGACAATGTAGTTTCAAGTTTTCTTGGAATTTCACCCTGCTTACCCTGTGTTAGAAGCATCCTAATAGCCATGCAGACAAAACCAACATACAGTCCTTGGATAACCTCGTATACAGCAGGACAATGTAGTTTCAAGTTTTCTTGGAATTTCACCCTGCTTTAATTTGCACGTAGCTTCATCCATTTTTCAATAATTTGCCCCAACCTTCTTCATGCCGTATGTCTGCCACTGGCTGAATTTTTTCCCTGTTCTGATGATTGAGCCAAAACTTTTTAGCTACTTTCAAGAATAAGAGGAAGGGGGAAAAAAAAAAGTCAAGCAAAAGATCCAGATGTGCAAGGAATAAGGAGCATCAGAAGTAAAGAACAATTCAGCTTGTTGCTGCTATGTTGCAATTCATCATATTGGACTCTAAGGTTTGAAATCACTAAGACATATCAAGTGGTAAATATTTCATAAAAAAAAGCAGTTGTCTGGTGGGGAGGATGGTATCTGTTGCACCCCTTTTTAGCTACATTCAATGACTACAATATCTACTGAGATGTTGAGTCACAGATTCTGCAATACACCTTCCAAAGAGCGTATTATCAAGTTTTTTTGTGAAATGGTGCACTTTCAAATGGAGATGAGCCACACAGACTTGTTGCTGATGCATAATACACTGCTCCTTCAAATAAGCATCATCTGCACTAAACAGACTAGAGGGTCAAAGATAAAGGATATGTAATCATACATTTAGAAAGTATCATGGCCTTGTATGGCAAAGAAAAATTAAGACTGGTTCACCACCTTCATATACTTTCACCAAAGGTTTTCAAATGGATCAGCTGCCTAAATTGAAACACAAAGCACAATGACAGTAAAAAAAACCTGTAATTACTGTAAGCTGCATGTTTAGGGAAAAAGAAAATAATGAGTATGTTTTATCATACTTTCAATCTAACCTTTTTCACTGAAAAAATAATGAGTTGCTGATTAGTCTGTAATGTAGTGCCATACAGAGAGAAACTTATGTCAGCATATAATGTTTTTTGCTTTAAATGTTGGATTTCCAGCACATGCTAGAGTGAATTGATCAGTTCTGTTTTCAGATGAGTGTCCTAAAAAGTCTTTTAAACCTAACAATTCAACTAAGTATGCATTTAGCCACCATATATACAATATATAATGCAATTATATATGCAATATAAAATTCAATTTTCGCTCAAAAAAGAGAGCTTTATTTAGTGTTCTTCACGTGAGCAGCAAGTAAATCAACAGATACCTGGTAACAGCATTATGAGAGTGTCATTATGCCACTGGAGGTGGATTAGTAGAGAAGACGTTGCCTGGCTGTGAAAGCAAATGAACAGGAATGACATAAAAACATTTTTAAACATTTGAAGAAGTTAAATTTTTACTACAGTGGCAGACAGACGCCATTATTTTTCAAATAAATTGAAAAATATCTTTAAAAATAAAAAATAAATATCTTTAAAAAGATCTTTAAAAATATCTTTATCTTTAAATTCTACTAAAATTTGAACTGTTAATAATCTTCAGGATTTTGAATCCCATGAGACTTGTATTTGCTTACTGTTAAAGTTATTATTCTAGTTCTATTCAAATTCTTCTATGAAGTGATACCTCCTACAGAGTAAGACTGTTCACTCGATCTTTAGAAACCTTTGGTTTTTTACTCAATATATAATTTTCAAGCCTTTCCAAGCTGAAACATATAATACACGAGACATAATGAAAATGTTTCTGTGGGGTACAGACAATACACTTACTTTAATATTTCTAGGCGGATCAGCCCTTGAGTACTGCTTTTTATTATTTCCAGTGTTGTATCTTAGGCCTTGCCAGTCTGATGACTCAAAGTGCCAGATTGAATTTAGTGGTAGACTGTGTGGGATGTAAAGTTACTTTACAGGATTTGTGCCTTATTAACATAGTAATTTCATAATCTGAAACCCACAGATCTCTTACTATGCATGGGCTATAGAGCACTCAACAAATACACAGAATGTAAATATGATATTAAATTGTGTTTAGGACCTCCTGAAATCTAAAGACAGCAACGTTAAAACATAATAAAAATTGGTGCTTAGAGAACTACTTTAAATTAAAACATTATGGTTTGGGGTTTTTAAAACCAGATTTTTTATTTTGCTTGAACTGAGATCACTGACTTTTCTTTTTAAGCTATTGCTAAGTGTAAATCATGCTATCAGTAATTCCCTTGCCTCTTGTATACTGAAAGTTTCAGCTTCCTGTCTGAAAAATATATCCACTTTTCTACATGAAACTAATCTTCAGTCAAGCCCTTCAGTTCCTTTTTTCAGAAAAAAATTTATTTTATATTAAGGATTGATTTCATAAGTGTATCTTTATTTTGCTACTTTTATTCCTATTGTGATCAGCTTATTAACTTTTGAGTCTTTTTTGATTTGGATTTCTAATTACATCTATGGAAAATTAGTTTTGAAATTAAATAAAGCATTTTTTTTCCACAAAAAATTGGCAAGTGGTCAAACAACTCTCATCTACGAACACTGTTACTTTTGATCAATCAATATTTCAGAATAGGGCAGCAGAATACCTAGCTCAAGCCACTACACATGGCAGATCTTATAGTGACAGACATGTATCTGGTCAGGAGGGGTACAAATAATAATCAGGATTTTCCACATGAACATTAAACAGCAGTAGGAGACTTCAGCCTAGTTCAGTTATCAGTTTCAGATCAGAGTTGTGCTCCTGTTCTGACACTGCAGGTTACAGGGCTGTGTGGAGCTACTTGAGCTCATCAGAGGGTAGTGCCTTCCTGCAATAATTCATCCTGTGGGCAAAGCAAGTAGCGCTCTGTTCCACGAAACTGCAGTGAAAATTGTCAGACATAGCTCTGTCCTTTCAGATGCCTGGAGGTGTCACGATGTGACATGGAGACATATCCTTATTACAGTGTTTGCACTTGTAATAATTCTCAGCTGTCCTTTTTCTTTCCTGGCAGATTTTTAGACTGAGGCAATACTTGCAACCTTCTGCTTTTATTTTTCATGCAAAATTATTCTATAGCTGTAAGTCATCAACATGCCCCTGCTTCTTAATCCTCTTTTTTTTTTTAATAACCAATATTTTTTCCTGTAATTCTGTTGTGCAAAAAAATTGGAGATTTTTTAAATGCAATATATTGGTGAATTGGAAGTCTTACAGATATATTTTGAAAACAGTTTTGATGCTTTTTCTTATATAAGTGCACAATGATACTTTGGCCCATGAACATAACCATATTTTGGTTCAGCTTGACCAGTTTTCACATGCTCAAAACTATAGCCATTTATCCATATTTATTCCCCTTGCTTTGATGTAATCTTCAGGGAAGTTTAGATTGATAGACTGTCAGAGGTATGGGAACTGGTGGGTCAAATAGAATTCCAGGTCAGCATGCTGAAAATATTCATTAAAATTATTTTTCCTAGTATTACTCTCTATGCAACTAAAATTCCCTTATTGGATATTTTCATGGGGAATGTCACTGAAAAATTTGAGGCACAGAAGACAGACAACAGTGAGCAGAGAGATATTGAGACTACTGATAATGAATGCCTGAAGTGTAAAAAACTTTGAATGGTTCTATCTCGTATTTTTATTGCTGCAGTTTTCTCACAGAATAGCTGATCTCCTAGATAAGGTTAGACTCTTATCAGGTTGCTCTGCTTGTTTCCTAGCATAGTATGTTATGCATACTGATGTTCTCCCTCATGCTCTGCTCTAATCAGTGAGGAGCAGCAATACTTGATTATGCAGGATAATATATTTTTGCACAGAAGCATGTTTCTGTATTGGTAGAATAAGACCTGAACTTACACACAGTTCATACCTATTTACCCCAGTCTATCAAGCTAACTAAGTCATTTGGCCAACTCCCACAAGCCTTACAAGGCTGCCAAAAAGGATGAAGCTGGCCAGAAGAATTTCATAATCAGATGGGGAAAGATTGGTTACCGAAACAGCAATTATCAAAATGCCCTTTCTCTACACCAAAAAGCTTCTCCCATCTTTTCAGTCTCAACATGAGAAGAGGAATCACTGAAAGTCAGTAAAGTTGAAGAGAAGGCTTTGTGTGGATTGGTTTGTCTGTTATTGATCTCTCTGCTCTACAATGCCCCAACACTACAATTTCTCAGCACTATGTTTTGTCAGTTTAAAGATCATATGAATAAGAATTTTCTGGTTTTACCAAAGGAGCCCACTTTTCTGAAACTATTTGGAGGCTTCTCCCTTTGTTATATTTTAAACAGCTGCGGTTTGTGCTAATTTCCACTTTGCTTGGAGAAGCTGTGAAGTTGATGAAATCTTCTAAATATTTCAGTTTTCAGTCTCAGTCTGTTCTCATATTTCTGTGCTAGAAATTCTACTATTTTGCTAATAATTATTTATTTTTATAGTATTTTAAAAGTTTTTGCATGTAGTTTAATTTTTTTTATCCCTGACAAGGTGCAAGTAACCAGTGGGATTCCCGTATTAAGAAAGCTACTTTGCTTCAAAATCTTGCATCTTGCTATTTTCTTACCACTGACTTTTTTCTTCATCTCTTCTCTTTTTTAACTTTTATCACTCATCTGAGATTATCATTGATGTGTGAGATTACTATTTCATAGCACAGCATACACAGATTTATTACCTAAATTTCTGTGGAACTTTTTAGGTTATTTTTTTCAGGTCCAAGGCTTTGTTAAATCACTAGCATTTATCTTGGTTGTACCATTGCATGAGGCACATAATTGAAATATCTCTGACATTAATCAGGAAACTTTTGATTACTTATAATTGGCATTATGTAACATGTGAAGGAACAATGGAAAAGAATAATCATTTGCCTTTGGTCTGAAGTTTCTGTTCATGCTTTAAATCCACCAGCAGGTGCTAATGTACTTAAATTTATCCATAGTACTGAATTTGTTTAAAAAAAAACACGAAAGAAATCATTTGAGTATGGCTGTGCATGAGATGATATGCATTGTCGAATCTTCTCACTTTTCCTTTTTACCAGACCTTATACAGATTTATATCACACAGCTGGGACCCTGCAAAATTCAGAATAGATTTTAAAGGGATGACAATTTAAGAAAGCAAAAAAAAAGTGAAATGTAGGAAAGATGAGTCCCTAGGTGCTAGGCCTTGTCCACAAAACGACTCCATCTTCATAGAATTTTTCATAGAAGGCTTTATTATTATCAAGAATAGAGAGCAAACTCTTTCTCCCTCCAGCCATGTTAGCTGGAGGACTCGTCTGTCTGTGACTGTGTCTGTCTGTCTCTGCAGCACAGTCTCACAAATATGAAAACAGACAAAGACAAAACTCTTTCATTGGTCAAGGAAAACACCAATCTTTCATTATTTGCATTCTTTGTCAAGGATTTCTCCTGAGAAGCTACAAATGCTCTCTTTAGAAATGGAGTTAAATGTTACCATTCAAGACAAGTTAAAAAAGGAATTGCTTTCTCCACCTTGTTGCTGTGATCTCTCTACGATCCACTAAGGAGTCAGCACCACAGTGAAACATGGGATAAAACATTTATAAAAGCCATAAAGTAATGACATCAGAATAACTGGAAATAAACTAACCATGACAATACTTTGAACCTTGGAGAAGGCTTTCAGCCATGACGGTAAGAAAGCTGTAAGAAAGCTGCATAATAACTTTCAAAGTATAGAGAAGATCTCCAAGAGTTAGAGTCAAAATGTTCTTATGGCCAAAGACTATTACACTATATATACTAACAATTTAGTGTTAATTCAGAGAAATTTTTAATGAATTAACTGTCCAAATGGTCTGTGAATACAGAAAAGGCTCATTAATAATGCAATAGAATTGTTATATAAAATAATTTTCTCTGGTATTGTACTGGAAAAAGTATGCCTTGAGAATTTACAAGGGGATTATATTTTCCTGTAATTCCAAGAGATTGGACTCACTAAACCACAAGCAACCTCAGCTTCGTATTCTTAAATACTTAACTCATGTGCACAGCAGTGGGATATGTGTATTTGCAGATGAAGTATCAGAAGCGCTGGAAGTGTTAGAATGACCAACCCTATTATCATCAGTTCACTAAATTAAATCTATTTATTTACTCAAGTGAAATTTGATTTTTTTTTGTAAATGCCCCTAGTAAGAAATAATTTTAATAATATTAAATAAACACCTTTGACCAAAAAATTGCCATTAGGATGTTTTTCTTAGTGTCAAAGGTTTTGATGGAAGGTTATTATGTTTTTTATGGGGTTTTTCTTTTAGGGTCATCTAAACTGAGGGCTCTGTTTCCAGGAGTGATTACATATTTATGTTATGCATTTGTATTAGATATTAATTGGAAAGGTCATAAATCTTCAAGTTGCAATTCTTAAAAAGTAATTAATTCACAGAATGGAGGCTCATTACTGAGGCCACTGCAGAGAAAGATTCCATCAGCATTTCGTTCATTCCATTCTTTCTCCAGCCGTGTTATTTGCATGATGTCATGATGACCTACTTGTAAAAAGAAGCATGGTAGGTACTCCAGGTCAAGCTGCTCAGATATCTCACAGTCACCGAGCACGCTAGTGGTAGATGTATCTGCAACCTGCCCCATACACAGAACAGCCTGACATAGTGAATCTCTGATTGAGTGAACGTCACCCTTCATCCTAAGCATGTGGTTTGACATTTCCTTGTTCAATTATAAGCCTTACAATAACATTTACCTGAATTCAATTGGAGGAGATTCTAGATTTTTAAAAAGTATAATTTTCACATGTCTAAAAATAATCTCTATGCACCCCTCACCTCCCAAACTTCATCAGTCCAGAAGAATTTTGTATATTTTGACGTATAATCCAAGCTCTCTGCTTTCAAATGGTTGTGATATAAATTCATATTCTTGAGATACTGCATTAGACATGTGAGACTATTATTTCTTAGCTCAATGTTCTTTGAATTTGTTCTTTTTCCTGTACACCACCAGATTCATCTGAGCAAGGAAGTGCAGGCTATACTTGCATAGGAAATGAATGCTTCGTGCTTGCAACCAATTCCCAGAGAAATATAAGGGCTATCCAAATTTTGGCTGAAAATGGATTCCGTCTTTTATTCTCCCTTGAAAATTTTGATAAGGAGGCCTTCTAGAAACAATCCAGCAACTGATTTATCCTGGGGCCTTGGGGTACACTTGCACTGGGTGATTGTGCAGTTAGAGTCTCTGTTAACCCAAAGGACTGATTGCTGCAGAGTGTTAAACTGGAAAAGCTCTACATTGTGCAAACTATGGTGTTCAAACCGTGTGATTAGTGGAGTAGAAAACTTGAGAACTTTTCCTTGCAGAGCCTGCAGAATTTCAAACTAGACTGAGAGCTTAACATTTAGCATGATTTGAGGAAATAGGGTCAGATGATAACTGCTTACTTTATCTTATGATATCTTGAAGTAGAAGACAACTAAAAGATTCTGGGTATATTCAAAGAAAATAAATTGAGAAGAATGCAAATCATCTAATAAAATCTTTCAGTCTTGTAACAAAATGCAGCCACAGATCCTTTCATGTTAGCTACACAATATGTGTTCAAGGTAATATTAAAATCTTGACAGTTGCTGAAAAAATTGCATTTAACATTCTGAAATACATTTTCTCTCCTCCCCTCAAGATTTTTTTAAAAAGGCCAAAACTTCAATTCACTGGGAGAAGTGGCAAAACAAAGTTGATAGCAATTATTTTAGTTTAAAATAATGCTGTTTCATCTATTATGATAGCAGAGTCCATTTTACAGCACATGTTTTTATGGGGATTAGTAGCTTCTAAACTATATCATGTTGCAGTTTTTACTGTGTCTGAAGAACAAAGCTGAATTTATTGTTTGGCAGTTATTTAAACTGTTACAAATGTTTATAATTTATTTAGAAACCCTCATTTAGTGTTTTATTTGGAGAAGTAATGGATAAGTATTTGATCATTTGATCAAGTATAATTTGATCATCAGCTAGTAGTCTCCAGAAGAAAGTAAAAGTCTTAAAATTGCCATTTTATTTTGAAAATAAGTACCTAGAAAAATTCTTTAAACTTCTAAATAACAGTGTTCAGTGACAGCTTACAGTCAGACTAGCCTATGAAATCTTAATCAGCGAATCTCTTCAAGATCTTGCCCTGGTAACAATCACATGGACAAAAACATAGATTTCATCCTGGATATATGTAAATTACCTTAAGTGAAAAAGACATTGTGTATGATATAGCTTGAAATAAACATTCTTGTTAAGAAAGTTCCTTTCATTTTAATAAAAGAGAGTTTTACTATCAAATTTATCTGTCAGTTAGGCCATCATTTCAGTCTTCTGCCTTAAAGATGCTCAGGAGCATCCAGTCACATTGCAAATGGATTAGTTCTGCTTTCGACCAGGTCAATGGATTTTATGAGTGTTCAACATTTCAGGGAGGAAATCATTTAACAGAAATAAAATGACTTAGAAATATAACCTCTAGCAACAAAATACTTTTTAGAAGTGGTGACCCTGGAAAAGAGAAGGTTTCAGGATGACCTAATTGCAACCTTCCAGTATCTGAAGGGATGCTACAAGAAAGATGAAGAGAAACTTTGTACAAGGGTGTGTAGTGACAGGACCAGGGACAATTGCTTCAAACTCAAAAAGAGTAGGTTTACATTCTTTTTTGGGGGGGTGGTGAGGCAATGGAACAAGTTGCCTAGAGAAGTTGTGGATGCCCTATCCCTGGAAGTGCTCAAGACCTGGCTGGATGTGGCTCTGAGCAGCCTGGTCTTGTGAAAGGTCTCAGCCCATGGCAGGGGGGGTTGGAACTGGATGATCATTAAAGTCCCTTCTAATGCAAATCATTCTATGATTCCATGAATTTAAATACGGGAAGCCTTTGATTTTTCTGAATTGGTTACAGTTGGACAGTGCTAAGGATAGGGAGTCTTCTCATCCATTAATGGTGAGCTTTGATTGCATATGAGCGAATAGAATAATCTCGCCTAATTGCATATTTCTAGCCCATTGCCTTAGTTCCAGTAGTAAATGTTTCTTCTACTAATTTAGAATGAGTGTCTGATTTATTAGTCTTGGAATCTTAGAGTTTTGCATTTCCTTGTGCATGCAATCCTTCTTTAAAGCCTGATATGAAACCCAAAATTTGTTGTACAAATTTATTAGATGAAAGAGAAGCAGAACTAGAGAAGTCCCACACGAACATCAAGTAGATCTAGATCCTGTGCCAAATGAAGGAACTTCATATGAACTTTACACAACAGACAAATGTGTGAGAATGACAGAAAGGTGAAAGTAGAGACATTTTGAAAAAAATCCTAATTCTCTAATAATCACTTTAATTTTTTCCAAAACTTTAATTCTAATAGCATTAGAGAAGGAAGGAAGGGAGGGGGGAG
>VZRF01000178.1:865639-994777 GCA_013396875.1 Vireo altiloquus
GGAAGGAAGGAAGGAAGGAAGGAAGGAAGGAAGATTCTACTTTTCCTGCTTTAATTAGGTTTTGCAAACATAATCACTTTATGATATATTAATCCTGAAAAATCTCTTGTGTTATTCCTGAAGGTATTGTCTAGTGCAGTAGTTCAGATGTATGCTTTGGTGCATGCTGATGATCATTTGTGAAACATTTTGCCCACACTGTCTCTTTACTTGTACACCATCTCAGTTTCAGTCCATTACATTTGTTTAACAATTAGTTCCTCTCTCACAGAGCTTTTTGTTTTTCCATTTCAAGCGTTAGCTAGCTCCCTTCAGCCTTATCTCAAAGATGTAAAAAAAGGCCAATAAGATGCTATGAGGGATGATACTGGCTATGCTTGAAAACATGAAATCAAAAAGCTACAAAGGAGCACAAAGGGCTGAAGTGGCAGAAAATTAAAGTCCCTGTCTAGGAGATCCCTTTTTCTTTGCTAAGAGATCTATAGATAGAGATGATATAGATATAGATATAGACAATGTAGATATAGATGCTTATGGCTTACTGACTCTTATTAATTTCTTTGCAGTGTTCTGAATCCTTTGATAGTTTCTGATATAGGTTTTGACTGTTACTATTGTCCTTTATGGACAGTCAAAAATTATAAGGTAATCCTGACAAAATTTTTACTCCACTCACTTGTCAATTTTTATACTTGTAAAATTTATTAACAGCCAATAATTTGTGTAAATGCCTTTACTATATTTTCCACAGATTTCTGAAGTCTGTTTGCTGTGTTTTAACATATTTTTAAACTACAATCTAATCATAATGAATATTACTCCCACTTAAAACTGAAAAAGATTACTTCAAACAAAGATTAGTATTTCTAAAGCAAAAACCCCCCATTTTGTCATAAATTATTCCAGTGAATTAGAATAACTGTGTGGTCATAAAATGAGAAGCTTTTACTTTGAGTAACAGCCCTGAGGAGCAGAATGCTCACAGCAGAAAGCACGATGTATGACACTTGGTTTATCTCTTGCTGATATGCTTCTCACACTTTTTTCCTGAGTTCTTAGGCCTTCATTGGTAAATGAACTTCACCAACAGTATGCCCAGACTTTTAGGCAAAATGGTTAATTTCTTCAAAAATGACACAAAGGTCAGCTCTTGACACAGTGTCAGTGTTAATGCAAAATTGCACCAGTAAAGCCAGCATAAACCCATAGTGAGTCATTGGGTTCAAAGTCTGGCACAGATAAAATTATTACCATGACTGTATTCTCAGTGTACTGGTAAACTGACAAATTGAGGTGAAAATTGAACAAGATAAAATTACTTAATTCCAAAAGGCTCATTATGCCATCTGCTCAGACCTCTGGTACAATGCAGGCATACATGCATTCTGAATATGTCTATGCTGCCTACACAGACTCTGGTTACAGTGCAACACTGAAGCACATTCCATAGAGAGAGGGAAGAACAGAGGTCAAAATGCCTCTACAAAGGCAGGGGACTCACTGGCTGTCACAAGGATGCTTACATGTGACATGAGGAGAAGAAATTGTCAACTTCGCATCCAAGTTTGCAAGCAAGTCTTCCTTCTGCCTCTTCTCCTTTACCCTCCTTTTTTGGGAAAAGAGTCTTCCTATTCTTACATTTAGTCAGTGCTATACTACTGAGTGGTGCTTCAGAGAAAGAAGGAAAAAACAAAGGCGACCAAAACCACATTTGATCAGTTGTGTCTCTAGGGACACAGTTCTTCCCAATACCTGTGGGTGAGCAGATGAAGCCACAGGGCAATATTATTTTCTTATATTTCAGCAAAGAAACAAATTAATAAACAACGTGTCAATTAACAACTTTTTGCTTTAAAAGAATAATCCCAGTGAACAACTGTAAATACATCTGTGGTCCTGGAATTTCTCTCAGAATTTATATCAAAGCTTAATATTTAGGAGGAAAAACTGGTCTCATCCAAAATACACTGACAAATGGTTAGACTACTACTTTCATTGGAAACTGTTCAATTGCTCTTACAACCAGGAAATTGCTTCTAATTTCAAGGCTGATTTTGTCTAACATCAACTTCCAACTATTAGATCTTATTACACTTTTATCAGCAAAATTGAAAAGTGGTCCATTATCTGATTTTTTTTCCTATGTATAGGAAGATTTCCATAGGGATTCAGAAACATTTTACATGACTCCTTGATCAAATGAACTATATGAACTGAAGGGCTTTCTTCAGCTACACATAATTTTTTGAGTACTACTTTGAAAAGCCTTCATTGTTTCAACACTTCACATACGGATCCTGGGAGGAGACAAAACAATCTTTAGCAGTTGGTTCATCAGTGTAACATGCAAATGCAAACATCAATTTTCTTCTGCTCTGTGATATGTTTTTTTTCTGAATATAGTAGCATTCGGCCTACAATAATCTGAGAACTTATTCTTAAGCAATTATCTGTACTTGAATTTCAGTAGTTTTAGCCTGTTACCTTTGTTTCCTTGTCTCTTGGCAGTATACCAACAGATTGGTAATCTTTTAATCAAGACATTTAAATCATTTCATGAGTCTACAATATAATATACATAATATACCTATCATTTATACACATATGACTATAAAATATAATTTCATTCCTAGTCTTTATGCCATCTACAAACTTCTCCAGGATATATTTTTATCCTCATCCCAATAGCTGATGAAGAAACGAGCAGGGACAAATAAAGAATTGGCGTCTAAAATTCCCCCTTTAATAAATTTATTTATTTCTATATGCCACATTCAAAATTTATCAATGATCCTGTTTCTAGTCCAGTCATCTTGTGAGTTCCAGCTGTGTATGTCTTTTAGGAAAAATGCATATCAAAAGCTCTGGAGAAATCCCTATGTCTTTAACGATAATTATCATCACTTCTAGCTAGCCTCTGAAAACATCATGGAGTTTGTTTAAGGAGATGAAATTCCAAAAACCTCTAATGAATAGCATAAATTAATCTTACATTTTGAATCTTAAATTAAACACCTCATTAGATATTCAGCTTTGAGCTCATACTAAATGATTCATAACTTCCCAGTTATTTCTCACTACCTTTTTAAAGCATAGGATTTGAATTAGGAGTCCTCAGCTTTTGTTCAATATTGTCATTAGTTTTTCAGAAGTGCTCACCTAATTTTCTTCTGTAGAAAGGCTGTAGGTTATTTAAAAAAAAAAGAAAACAAATGGGCAAATTATTTTTTTTTCCTAGTGGTACCCATTGCCTAGTTTGAAAATTTTGCTCTGTACTGGAAGAGAAATACACAGAGTAAACAGGCCTCAGTTGGGGGTGTGGTGTATCTCATTTCCAACAGACAGATTAAAAGGACATGCAAAATCAACACAGTTTACTGTTCAAAGTTATCTGGGATGTAACATTATGTGCCAGACCAGCAGGAAAAAAAAAGACAGTTTCATTGGAACACTGAAAAAGTGGTGTTAAAGTGAGATTTATTGTTAAAATGAAAATTAGTATTTAGCTCCTGAGATGCTGAGATTCAAAAAACCTAACTGTAGCCTCATTTCTATTTTGATAGCAATAGCTATTAAAGATTTTTTATGTGCTTGTTGTTTAACAGTGGCATTAAGCGCTTAGTACAGGTCCAAGGCACATATGGTATGTAGTAGCATTTGAGATATCCTAAGCCTACAGCTGGCCCTCAGAAGGGCATGATTATCCCGTGAGCCCTTAGTCATGCCTGCCAGCAGCATGTACTGTATCCATTCATTATCGTTCCATTGTAACTTTAGAACTTTTGGAGTGGAGTTTAGTACTTAGCACTGCCTTCATAGTTCTCCACAAGATTACTGAAAGGCAACGGGGCTGAAAGGCACCCTACTCACAACCATGAATATACCTCTCACAAACTGTTCAGTCATTTTTTATGACTGATGGAATGAGCAGCACTTACTGAGTTAAGGCCAATATAAAGCCCATATTGAAATCTTGATAATTCCATGGATAATGCCTTAGCAAGAAACACTCTGGCATTGAGTTAGTCCTCATTGGTTTAATGCTCTTTCTGTCATTAAAGTCCTGCCTTTTACTCCTCCCTTTCCTTCTCTTTTATTCTCCTCTTTTGTTTCGGTTTTCTTCCTTCTTTCCATCACTCCCTCTCTCCTTCTTCTTTGTATACATTAAAAACATCTATTGCTCAGTTAACTGTCTGGACACAACAGCCTGGACTTGGCTAACATTGTCCCGATTTTCAAGACAGGCAAGAATGAGGACCCTGGAACAAGGGTCAGTTTCATTTCAGTGCCTGCTAAAATCATGCAAAAGATCATTCTGTGAGGTATTGACAAACACCTGATGGACAATGCAGTTATTGGTCACAGTTAGCACAGCTTCATGAGAGGAAAGTCCTGCTTGTTGAACCTGATTTACTTCTCTTATAGGGTAACCCACATACTTAATCTTGGAAAGCATCCAGATGTAATCTTTTTATTCTTCAGCAAAGCTTTTGCTCCTCTCACACAGAGTCCTTCTGGAACAAAACACCTAGCACACAGCTGGATAATCACTTTGCATGATGGGTGAGCAACTGTCTCACAGGCTGGGCACAAAGAGTTGGAGTGAATGGGGTGACATCAGGCTGGCAACTCTCACTAGTGGCGTTCTGCAGGACTCCATCGTCAGCCAGTTCTCTTCAGCATTTTCATTAATGCCTTGGACACAGGACTCAAAGGAATACAAAGTAAATTTGCCAACACTAATTGGAAGGAGCTGCTGGCTTCTTCAAGGGTAGAGAGGCCATGCAGAGAAATCCCATCAAATTAAAGGACTGGGCAACCACCAACCATACGAAGTTTAGCAAAGGCAAGTCCTGGTTTCTGCATCTGGGATGGAGCAACCCTGATTGTGTGCATGGATGGGGGAATGAGAGCCTGGACTGCAGAGCTGCAGAAAGGGACCTGGGGGTCCTGGATGATGGCAAGTTGAACATGAGTCAGCAGTGCCCTGGCAGCCAGGAGGGCCAACCCTGTCCTGGGGGCATCAGGCACAGCATTGCCAGCCGGGCAAGGGAGGGGATTGTCCTGCTCTGCCTCACCTCGAGTGCTGGGGGCAGTTTTGGGTACCACAATGTAAGAAGGATATAAAGCTATTACAGGGTGTCCAGTGGAGTTCCAGGAAGATGGTGAAGGGCCTTGAGGGGAAGCTGTAGGAGGAGCAGCTGAGGTCACTTGATCTGTTCAGCTTGGAGAAAAAGAGATTTAGGGGAGACCATACTGTGGCCTTCAACATCCTCAGGAGGGGAAGTGGAGGGGCAGGAACTGATCTATTTGCTCTTTTGACCAGTGGCAGGACCCAAGGAAATGGCATGACGTTGAGTTGAGGGACATTTAGGTTGGATATCAGGAAAAGATTTTTTACCCAGAAGGTGGTTGGGCACTGGAACAGGCTCCCCAGGGAAGTCACCACAGCACCAAGCCTGACAGAGCTCAAGAAATGTTTGGACAATGCTCTCAGGCGCATGGTGTGATTCTTGGCCTGTCTTGTGCAGGGCCATGGCTCCCTTCCAAATCAGCATATTCTATGATTCTATGGTTCTATAACTTCACATATCGGAAAGCAACATAGATTGTCTCAAATGTATGTTTAAGATATTTCTGTCCTCCGAATAAAATTCATCTGTATAGTTACTTCTGTTTCTTAAGACTTGTGAAAAATGCATATGTTGCATAAAGAAAAAGCAACCATAGCTTTGGTCAAGACATACTGTGCTCACCCAAACAAGCAGCCTAATGAGAATGCAGGTCAGAAGGGCCTCACCTTTCTATAGATAAACACTGCTGGTACACAGGAGTCACCTTACCTTGAAGCACAGCACGTACTTGTGAAATGGGCACTATTCATACTAATCATCTATAAACACGAAAAGCTTTGCACTTGAGTGTGTACCAGTAAGTACCTGGGTTTTAGATGATGCACTATATTTCTTCAATCTTCTCATCTCTAGTAAGAATCTCATCCCAAAGCAATATATATCTCCCCACAAATATATGTGGAATACTAATTTATTCTCATTTTACAACAGCAACAAAGTAACTAATGATAAGAAAGGTTTTATTGTGTATTTATGGCAAATATGTCAAATAAACTAGACAATAACAGAAGCAATGGAAAAGTAAAGCACTCCAGAACTGGCAACTAGAAGAGTTTTGGGACATATGCTGAATATGATAGATAGTCCTGCTGCTAGACCCAGAGCACGAGGTGAACTGCACTGGGTGGATTGCTGTTACATTTACAGCCTGTAGCCATTTTAACCAGAGAGCCCAGAGCAGATTGAAAAAAATTACTGCTAAGTTATTGAGCTGATAATTAGTTCTTACTGAAATTTTTGCTGTTCTAAGATGGGTTTTATCTTACTCTGCGTTCTGGGAATTAGCTCATGAGATTGCAGCACATACAAACTCATTGAATCAACCTTTTAAAATAGTGCAATAAATTTTGAGGTGTATTAATTTCTACTTATAAACTGCCTGAAAATTATGTATAGGGAAGAAACTGGACTCTTAGTTTCCTTCTGTTATCAAAGTAAGGGATGAGTGATACATCTTTTTATGTTCTGCCTGTAGAATAACAGCATGGCTTGTCCTCTGGAAATATCTTTATCTCTCCTCATTGTCTAGGATTGAACTTGAACTAAATTTGAACTTTCAGATTGTTACATTGGGTAAAATTAATTCCATTCATTAATCACTGCAGTTATTTGAACTAATTAAAAATAGATTCAGTAGTTCTGTGCCAATACTGACCACAATATAATAATAACTACAGAGCAGGATGTAGTCTTGGAACACAGTCACAGGATGAAAAGGATTTTATAACCAGTGAATCCAATAAACTTCATCTTGTATAAAGCTATTTTTTAAAGCAAATTTGTAGAAGATGTGAACCATTTTTAAAAGTCAAATTCTTTGCAATAAGAAAGAAAAATAATAATTTAAAGATAGCATATGGGATTGCATACATCTTTATTCTTTAAAAATTAGAATTTTTCCTGTGTAACAAACCAGATTAAATTACTGAGAACCAAAATTTCTCTGAGATATCATTCAGATAATTACTAGTATTTTAAATTATTCTATCAAAGAAGGCATCCCAATGTTATAGCCAATAAGTAAACTCAAATGGAAGAATAGCACAGCATGAGACAAGTATTCAGCTACTTCTGTGAGCCATGATGCTGCTCTGTCAATCATTATGTGTGGTACCAGCCTGAAAGATGAATAGCAGAATCTATCAAACTACTACTTTAGTGCATAAACAAATAATTGTAGTCCTTCATTATTATTAGTGTCAGGGTAAAGTTGTGCAATGATGTGTAAAAAAAAAGGTGTAATTTTTATCTGCTTTAAATTTGTGGTTTATAAAATGCAGCTATAGTCTTACAAAATCACAGAATCACAGAATGGTTGAGGTTGGCAGGCACTTCTGGAGATTATCTGGTCCATCTCCCCTGCCCAAGCAGAGTAACCTACAGCCAGTTGCCCAGGACCATGTCTAGATGGCTTTTGATTATCCCCAAGGATGGAAAGTCCACTTTCTCTGGGCACAACAACTTGCCACTCTCACAGCAGAAGAGTTTTTTCTTTGTTTAGACAGAAATACTTGGGTTTCTGTTTGTGCTCATTCCCTCTGGTGCTTTCATTAAGCATCACTGAAAAGGGCCTGGCTCCAAAGATTTTACACCCTTTCTCCAGCTACATACATACATTATAGAGGTCTTCCCTGAGTGTTCTCTTCTCTAGGCCAAACAGCCCCAAGTCTCTCAGTTGTTCCTCTTGATGACTTGCTGCTGTCATCTCTCAATGGCTTCCTTGTCCTTCATGTATCTGGAAATGGTTCCCAGGATGAGATGCTCCCTCACCTTACAGGAATCAAGGTGACACTGCTCAGTCTATAGTGCTCTGGGTCATCTGTCTTGACCTTTTAAACAATAGGACTGACATTTTCTTTTCTCCAATCCTCAGTCACCACCCCCCAATTGCCGTGATTTTTTCAAGGTAATCAAGAGCGGCTTGCACTGACACCTGCCAGTTCTCTCAGCACTTCTGGGTGCATCCCATCAACCACATTAATTTATATGCCTACATTATTTAAATATTTTCTGACCTGATTCTCTTCTACCAAAGAGGATTATATTTCTGTATATGATAATGTATAGTTTACAGGCAGATCAGGTGCTTGAAAAGGTGATAGAAGTTCCCAATTACTTGTCCAGACATATTTTTAGAGTGAGCGATACAGATTTAGGCCCAAAAGATTCTATGACAGGCAAGAAACAGTTGAATGGTCTGATGGAGTTAATCTGATTAAAAATGTTCTTAAAGTATGCAGTGTCCAGTGCTAAAATTTAGTTTAGGCCCAAAAGATTCTATGAATCAAGAGGGTGACTGAAATACCTTGAAACAAAAGTTGTGTCAGCTTTTCATTTTGAGATCTCAGAGGTCCTTCTGTTGAATTATACATTTTTGATATTCACGGATTCATAACACCAAATGTTAAACTAGGCAGAAAAAAAGCTAAAGCAGATCATTCTCTTCTCAGGCATAGGTATGAAACCATGAAATGAGAAATACTGAAGTACAGTCTAGACAAGGTTTTTACTGCAAGTTTTGCAATATTTTAGCCACCTGTGGATCTCAAAATGAGCATTTCTTTTCAAAGAAAAGATAAAATAAAAACTTCAATACATATAGTGTATTAGTAGGACTACTTGCTAAAATTATCCCTGAGGTATGAGAACTCTGCAAGTGCACAGAAAATCATCGAACACCAAGCTGGAGAGGACTACAGGGATCATCTAGTCCAACTCTTCTTGGCAAAAGCACAGTCTAGACAAGGTGGCCCAGCACTCTGTGGATCTTAAAAGAGTCCAGTACTGGGAAAACCACAACTTCCCTTGGGAGACTATTTTAGTGTCTGATTGTTCTCATTGTGAAAATTTTCCTCGTGTCCAACTGGAATTTCTCTGGGAGGAACTAGTACACATTACTTCTCGTCTTCCCCAGGTGACTCCTTGCAAAAAGGAAGTCTCCATCTTCTCTGTAGCCACACTTTACATACAGCAACATGGTGACAAGGTGTTCCCTAGGACTTCTCTTCTCCAGGGCAAACATGCCCAGCTCTCAGCCTTCCCTTGGATGGCCGATTTCCCAATTCTTTTATCATCTTTGTGGCTCTTCTTTGGACCCTCTTCAGCCTGTCCACAAAATGTAAAGCAGTTACAGGGGTTACCATCATAACTCAGTGCTTTGAAAATAAGGATACATTATGTCATGTGTGGACAGCTTCAGTCAACCATCCGTGTTTCTGTTTGGACAAAAATCAGATGTAGGATGACTGGCATGTATGGAAATATGGATTAGGCTTGACACCCTTAGAGGGAAATTACTTAGTTTACTTTACTTAGGACTGTGTACTTTTCCTTTCTCCAGGTAGTTTTGTCCAGCCCAGGAGCACACTGCTTTGCACACTGCTATGCAAAGGGGGAGCATTCACAGGATTTGTAAAATGTCAGTAATTCAGAACAGAAAATGATGCCTGCTTCATTGTCTTGGAGAATGAAAGATAAGAAGGTGTTTATAGCAAATAGAGAGATTAGGCAAGAAGTTTTGCTTGCTTGTCCAGAGTACTCTTAATTTGCAGGTGAACACTGGAAAGAAGTGCAGACTGACTGCTGTGAGTTGCAGAGATAGAAGCACTTGGATGCACTTTGCAGGTTTTGCAGATACTTAGAAATTGAACACATATCTGACCTTTCTCTCTCAAGTGTTGTAAATAGCTTCAAGACTATGTTTTCGTACTGGAAAATCCAAGAACTTGTTGCATACCATGGTTTATGGTTTGTTGGGGAAAAACTCACATCATTTATAGATAAATATTACTTTAGCCTTTAGCTGTGCTAGGGCAAAGAAAACTGGGCAGCACAAGAAGAATCCATTGCTAACTTTATTGTACCATAAAAACTATTCCTTTTTTCAGTTATAATTTATAATACTGAGCTCATTTTACTTCAAGATAGTTGATTATTAAGACATAACCGAAGATGCTTTTTCTTAGTCTAGGAAATAGATTGCATCCTAAGTCATGAATTTATCTATGCCAAAACAAAGAGGCTAATGGATTATTTAAAAAGACATGTACCCATTCATTTTAAAAAATTAATACTTCAAGGGCAGTACACAAGCTTCTTTCATGGTGTTAAATAGACTAGTAAAAGAGATTGACCAATATCTGTTTTTGTGTAGAACAAATGCATGGTTTCAAGCCAAGGAAGTTCCCTTAGGACAAACTGGGACAGTTGCTGCTGATTCCAAGGTCAAGATATGTCTCAGTAAACCATTTATCAGAATGAGCATTGAGCAGGGGACTTAGTCCTGTAAGCAGGAGCTGGATGTCCATCTGAAATACATCTTGATGTTTCTCTTGTGGATGTAACTGCCTTAAATCAGATACACAGACTCCAGTAAGATGCAGTGAGGAATTCTGATACTTATTAAAGGAATCTTCAAAAAGCCGTTGACGGAGGAATTATATAAACTAGTTAGGAGGCCAAAAAACCAAAAGATTTAGATTAGATTCCTAAAGTAAATCACCATGAATAACTACTAATTTTATTCTGCCATTACCTTTTCTATACTTGTGTGTTCTTCAGTTCCTATATGTATATCACTGTTTCTTCTTGAGTATATGTGTACACACAAGCACATATGCATAAGAACACACACACATGCTCACACTTACTTTTTAAAATGTCTTGTATAAAGCTCATATGAGTATTTTCTTTTGTTTGAATCTTTCCTAGTGTAGCCTTTCATATTCTCTTCTCGAAAGAAAATTAACAATACTTACTTTTCTCTGTGAAGATAATTTTTTATTTAATTTCTCGTTGTTGTCATTTCTTCATGACATCACCAGTCTTTAAGAAATTTCCACAAGTTTGGAATAGACTAATGTACCGTCTTGAAGCCTTCCTAATTGTTATAACTAGGATTCTTTGCCAGTGATCTATTTACACTAAATATCAACATTTTGGCTGTTAGTCTAATGCTAGATGAATGCCAGTCCTAGCTTTGTTGCAATGGTGAGCAAAGGACAAGTTAGTGTTTGTGAAACACTGCCCTCTTGTGCCTCAGTAAAATGAGATTGCAAAGAGAAATTTGGGTGGATTTTCTTATCTCCCTTTTTTTTTTTTTTTTTTTTTTTCCCTTGGTTTGATATGGTTTTGGTTTTCTTTTGTAGTTGCAAGTAAATAATATGATCACATATTCAGCTCACACTTTGCTGGACTAGAGCACCTTGCTTCTTCCTTTGACAATTTAATCTCTTTTTTTCTGTGGATAAAAGAACAAGAGATGTTTTATTACTAGTGGATGAGTGGGAGAAGAAAAGTAAATTCTCAGAACAGAATGGGAAAGATGTAAAATTATACAGCTGGGACATGTGCATGCAACTACAAATAAATATATGCAAATACAAAAAAATAAAGAGAACACTAAAGGGAAAATAATGTGATGATTTCTAAAATAACCTCGAACTTAATATTTTATTAAGTGGTTAGCAGTGTCCCAGTGGCACATTAGAGATCATATAAATACATCTGTCTGATAACTAAATTAATAAATAATTCCATTAAGAAGAAAATAATAAGTAGCATTTATATAAATCTAAGTTTTCTTTCTGGGTATAGTAAGAAGGTGGCAGCAAAACTGGAAGCAAGAGAGACATTTGTGCTTCCTACCTTGGAGGAGATCTACCACGTTCCAAACTTCCTTCCAACATACCTTCATTTCAGACCTTACTAAGAGCTATGACTGAAGTGAGACCAAAGACTGACACCTTTTCAGGACCAAAACTTTCAACAAGGCTTTGTTGAGTCATCTTTATGCTGGGTTTGGTCTTTATTCAGAAGACTTCAGGTTGCCTATCCAAGTCTTAACAATCAACCTGCCTGTAGCAAAACCCCTTGTAAATTATATGGAGATATTAAACTTAGAAGCTGATGCTTCGGTGTTGATATTGTTGGGAAAAGCTTCAGATGAAAAAAAACCTCCTGAAACCAAAACTCTTACAAGGTTGCTACTGCTGCTGCCCTTGGGGTGACTCACACAGTCAGATTTGAGGTCAGAAAAGAATATAAACCAAAAAGGGAATCAATAGCATTTTTCTAGTTTTCAAAAGCTCGTGTGAACCATTTGCAGCCATAGCTGTTCTTCACAGGTTAGTTTGTCACACATGGATAGTGAAATTAAAAACTGAAGAAAAAGTTCTCAGCATTTACAAGACAGTTAGATAAAATATAATTGCTTACTGCATACTAAATGTGTAACATTTATTTTTCCCATTGCAATCATTGTGTCATCTGTGTTTCATCACAGCATGTTTCCTTGTGCTATCCCTCACAAAGCACAGGGCTTCCATTGAACACTTCATTGCTCTGTTGAACTGAAACCCAAGATCCCTGGGATCAGAGATTTTCATATGATGCACCTAATTTTCTTGAATTTGAGAATTATCCATTGGAAATCCAGCAGCGAAAGCAATATAGGACTTTCTGTGGCATTTCTGAGCTTCTGTTTCAATTCTCAGACCTATTCAGAAGCCATTTGCCTAAGACTTGTTCCATATTTTTTTTGTAATCTCAGGACTCTGGCATGAACTTTCCATATCACAGCGAGCATCATCCCCTTCCTTTGGTTATGATTGGCCATTATTCCAAACACAGTTTTTCAGTGCCTTGTACATCTGAAATTCTACCTCTTCTTAACCTAAAGAGAGGGTGGGGAAAGAAGGGACTGGAGCCTGTGCTCAAGATTTCTCACTATTGACAAGATGAGGAAAAAAAACCAATAATTTTTCTACAGTATTGTCCCTAACTCAAGGGAAATAGTGCAATCTGAGTACAAACTCTGAAAAGATGAAGGCAACATTAAGTGTCAGATAAAAGCTTCTCCTAGAAGTAAAAATCCAACAAAATATCATGTGCAATTGAAGCTGCCATAAACTTCTTCAAATAAAATCTTTAGCATTACCATGAGCCATCAAATTCAAAAACCTTGCTTAAAATTATAATTTAAAACCAATTATGGCAAATTAACAGCAATCAAGAAAAAAAAATTGAGTGTTTTTTGATTACTGAAAGTCAAAATTTCCTATAACAACTATACAAAAGGAAATTATAAGATTATATCAGATTCTGGAAACTTCACAAAATATTTTTAAGTTTATCAAGGTAAAAGCATAACAGCATTTCTGATCCAAGATTCACAGTAGAAAGGTATAAATAATACATATTATTAAGAAAAAAAAAAACGAAACCAACAACCCAAACGGACTAAATGGACCAAATGACCAAAACCCCAAACAAACAAGCAAAAACCTGAAGCAAAAAAACAAAAAAAGGCAAAAAAAACCCAGAGAAAACCTCAAACCCAAGTCCACTTCTGTTCAGGCATCTAGCTGATGATCTGCAAAACTGGATGATCTGATCTGTGTCTACTTAAAGAGTATTCAGTTCTTCATGTTGCAACCTACGGTCCCAATTCCTTGATCAGAACATTGGAGTGTGTCAGGGCTGCTGCTCCTCCCATGAGCTTAGAGATGCTTTCAAGGAAGAGCCAAGCATATGAGAAGATGACAAGGTACAAGTTCTTATTCTGGTAGAGTTGGGATATATGCTGGCTCATGTATGGACAGGACCCAACTATGAGCTGCAGCATAAATTAGAGTCATTCTACTGTGTTAACACAACTGCTAGTTTTTAGCAAGTGACGATGAAGGAAAAAATAGTTGCCATTTTTAATTTAAAGACTTTTTTCTTTCTCCCAGAATTCTGTGGATGCCTCCCAAAGAGAGAGGGGTTCTAACACAGTCCGATAAGTCTTACTTTCCTCCCACATTTGCTGTAAATGTGAAAGATTTCTAATTGTCTATAGGAAGCAAACAGCTTCACGAATTAGCACAAAATATTTCTGAAGAGATTCCATTTGGCAATATATATCATTCCAATGCTGTTTTTTAGAAAAGCTCTTTTC
The DNA here is from genome assembly GCA_013396875.1 of Vireo altiloquus. Lineage (NCBI taxonomy): Eukaryota > Metazoa > Chordata > Aves > Passeriformes > Vireonidae > Vireo > Vireo altiloquus. The sequence goes on from VZRF01000178.1 coordinate 879,713, forward strand.
AAAATTTTCAGCTGGTAAGTATTTGTGAGGAAGAATGTTACTGAGTTGAGAGACAGTCATTTTCTGAGTGAGTCTTGTGTGACTTGTCCTGTCACAGTTAAGGAAAGGGCATCATTGTATCCCCAAAATACAGTAGCGACAACAGTGCAGCAAATATATTTTTACTAGAATGAACTGATCCTGATTTTAGGTGATTTTTAATGAAAAAGGCTAAAAAATGAAGTTAGTAAGTTCAAGTGGAGAAGAAGCATGGAGACAAGGTCTATGAACAGTATTAATTATCAGTGCTTTCTTCCAAGAAGACGGGGAAATCCTCCTTTGCTTATCATGGCTATAATACCTTTGGATAGAACTGCAATGCTCATATTCATATGATAGATCTGTGCTCATCTGTGCAAGTAGCTGTCACGGAAGAAGGAACAAAAAAAAGTCTGTGTTTTCATCAGATCTCTCAGTCAAATCACACAGATGTTAGCAAAACTGTGGATGGAGTGTTTCCACAATCAACAGATACATAAGGCAAAATACTAGAAAGCTGTACTTTCTACAAAAACATCTGGGCTGTTTGAAAAATTGATCATGGCATGAATTTACAGTGTGAGGTTATGAGGATTCTGTTCACTCCCAGGAATGACTGAAGGGGATGGAGATCTCTCAGCTACATCACCCCACAACAGGAACCTGCTAGTCATAGGCTCTGACCCAGGGATCTGGCCCTATCACGCCCAGTTCCACATCAGGACTCTCAAGTAGTCCTATAGCATAAGGGATTCCCTCTGCTCTTGAGCTAAACACTCTGTATGACATATATGTGGCCCACTTCAGAACTATGAATTCAATTCAAGCATGCTTTATTCTGTGAGGCACGAATATTGGAAAAATATGATACCTAATATACAGAAAGACTCCTCATATCTTAAATAAAAAGAGCAAGTTTCAATTTCATTGATGAAAAGTCTCTACTGTCGACTGCTGTTCATCCTGTATCCTAAAATCAGTTTGTTATAAGTGTTCTCCACAGACTTACAGATAAATTAAATGCTTTATTAATCAAGTCTTTCTTAGCAAAATAACTAATCACCCTTATGATGCTCTTAAGTGACTGAGTAACAAGACTTCCCAAGTGAGTCGCTGGCTTCAGACCCACACTATGTGATAGCCATAGGGAAATAGCAGTAGGAAGAGAGGAGAGGGGGTGTACACAGAGACACACCTGTTAATGTCTTTTTTTTCTCTAGCTGTTAACAGAGAATTTCAATCTCGTGCCAAGTGTCTATGTTACTTGTGGTATGAAGCATATATTACATGTGTGTGACTCTACCTTAGTAACTTCCAGATACTCATGTCTATCTGATACCTTCTATGTCATATGACACTAAAGGCTTTTCCAGTAAGTCAAAAGCATTTTGAGATTCTTCAGACTGGGAAAAAAAAAAAATTAGAATCACTGAATGTACTTTGTGTAAGAGGCGAAGCATCTCCTCAGGTACAAAACTACTTGCTAGCAAAGATCAAGGAAAAACTTCTGAATGAGCAGGAATACAACTTCTGTTATTTGTTTTCCTGGAGAAACTCACTCTGCTATTACACATTGGTGCACTAGCTTATCCACTATTTTCAGGCACATTGCGTTTTAGAATAGTCATTGCCTCCAATCCTTCCTATCTTCACTGAAACATCCGTATCCAATGAACTCTTTCCTCTCTTGTTCATGGTCTGGTAGAAAATGGCTGAGCTTTAGAAAAGCTCTGCACTTATTCAGAACAGGTATTGAGCTTCTAAGTTTCCCTGCTTCAAACTTATGATATTTGAAGAAGGCTTGTAAACAGGATAGGCCTACAGCAACTATAATGTTGTTTTGAGATTTTGGTTTGAGAGCTCTGGGGCATTCATTGCTTCCTTAGTAGTGACTGGACATACGCTACTATAAGAAAATAAAAGCAATGCAAAATATGTCTTGTAATACGTATTTCCTAACGCCTGGAGGAAACAATTATCCTTTCAGACAAAAAATTTATTTTTCCCCTTAAAAATACTAAAAAACCTAGGAAGGGAAGTGCAAAGGCTAGCTACTGATACTCCCCAGATTAATTCAGTATAAATTTGCAGGATATTGTATATCCTAGATCATCATCTAATCAATGATGCTATACAAGTTCTATTTTGTATCAGATGAGAAATATGAGAAAACTTATTACTTTGAGTTAATTGTGAGCAAAAAGTTCAGCTCTGTTGAGAAAAATCCAAAAAAGGATATGAATTTTATACGGTTCCTTAAGCATTTTGACTGCCCATAAATCAAATGTATTTAATGGAAGGCCGGAGGCAAGAAGATAGTAAGAAACGCGTTTATGTGCAGGAGAAATACAGAATATATTCCATGTTTCTGAAATGTGCAGAATGTATCAAGTGCTAATACAGTGGAACAATGAAGGTGCCTCCTAGTCCTGGAACCCTAGAATGGTTTGGGTTGGAAAGGGCCTTTAAGATCATCTAGTTCCCCCCTCTCTGCTGTGGGTGGGGACATCTTCCTCTAGACCAGATTGCTCAGAGACCCACCCAGCCTGGCCTTGAAAAGCTGTGGCCTCATTGAACAGCAAGTACGCTATTGTCATTGCCAGTGAGACGACACAGTTTTCTGTACGAAATTTAAAGACCTCACAACGGTGGCCTTTTGGTTTTGTCACCAGTCTCAAATTGTTGTGAGAATGTCTTCTTTGGTAGCAAATGTCTCCTGTTACGATGTGAAGTACAAGCCTGGAATAATAGCAGGTAAAAAGTTAAGAGTGCACATTTTGAATTATTTAATAGTCACTTGATTAAAGACCACTAGTCATATCATCTTACTTACATTTGAGTGAGGCGTGATAGTGTTACTGCCCTAGATCATGCTTGTCAGAACCAGCAAGTACCCAAAGAATACCACTAACTGTTAAAATTACTTGTGATAATATCTTCACTAAAAAAAAAAGTAACAGCAATAAATGAAAATCTGCTCTAGAAAGAGAAATGCTTTATTCTTAGTATCATTTACTTCAGAACTTCAGATTTTTCAGCTACAAGAGCTGATTACAAATGTGAAGTTGATTGTCAGACTTCTGTCTGTTCAGTATGAATAGGTAATGGGATATTGTATACTCAGTGCAATGAAACTAGGAAGGAAAAAAATCCATATAAGGTAGTTTATATACTGGAGAAGACTTGATCACTGACAAATGTATAAAAGGAAACCAAGACAATAAGAAAGGAATTAAATTATTCCAAAGTGAGGATTTTCAGATTTAAAAGCTAGTAGCCTTGAAACAACACCCAAATATGAAAATTATCCAGGATATTCACATGAAAAAATCAGTCTTGAGATGCATAAAGCACAAATTGAACACAACTCCAGCATTTTTAATCAAGGTTTCCCTCTCTCTTTTCTTTTGTGTGCGTCATGCCCTATAAAAAATAATTTCTGAAGAAACATTTCATGAAAGACATCAAGCATATAAGCAATCAGACCTGCCAGGAAAGGAAATGAAGATGAGACTGGGACAAGTTTGAATCTCATTAGAATTCCTGCCTGGAAGGTTATTGTTAACCTATTTTCCTTCTCCTTTCAGAAACCATTATTTGTGTCAGTTAGAAGAACGGAAAGAAGTAAAAGAGGGAGACACAGTGAAAGTCTTCTTAACCTTTAAATCACACCTAACCTATGTAAGTGGTTTGACTAGTGGGAGATACTGATGCTACTGATGCTATAATCATCTTTATCTGGAAATACAAGTGCAAAATTAACGTGACAAGAAAATTATGTAAAATGAGGCATATTGTTACTATATCTAAAACTGCTAAGATTTATGTGAAGCATATAAATAGAGCTGCTTCAACAAAGGTTTTTATACATTCTGATCTCATCCACAGACTATGATTTTGCCTTTCACTATGTGATAACTGAAATAATGTAAGTCAGTGAAAGCACAGCTCATGGAAAATGTGAGAAATGCAGTTATTGCTAGAGATTACAAAACTTCTCCCTTACTCACAACTTTATAACTTCTTTTTTTAGCACAACTTTTGAAATTAATAAGTCAAGTGAGCAAATATGACATCATATTAGGCTATGTTACTACATTTTTCAGAACTTTCTGCAGTTATTTTTTGCCTCCTCAACATCTATTCCCACGTAAGAAATTTCAAAATAAATCCTATAGAACAAATTTTGTCCAGTATGTGGGACAAAATATGGGCCTTCCTTAGGCCCATATATTTGTTTTACATAGTCAAGATTCTTGCTTTCATTGGTCAAGAAGGAAAGAGGTAGAAAACGTGGCTTTATTTCTCTGAAAATCTACAGAACTATTAAGATTTAGACAGTCTGGGTTAGCTTGCTCAATATTGACTTTATGTGCTGTAATACAGATCTTTTAGTCCCATCAGTAGATGAACTCTTGGCAAATTGTTGCTGTAGCAGACAAAGCAGTGGGAGTAAAGATTCTAGGTAGAGAGGAATATTAATAGAGATATTCTTCTTTATACAATTATACCAAAATTTTTTTGAGTGAGGGGAATTTGTTCTTAAAGGAGTGACAACTTCCTTCTTGGACCACCTCTCACCATCTGAGTGATAGAAAACTCAAGGGACAATATAAATGAAAACATATAAGAGTTACAAGGTCTTAATTCAGGTGTAGAAAACAGAAGGCTGATTATATAGTAAAGTATTTCTAATTCAGCAAATCTCCAAAGATGCAGATTCTAGAAACTGATCTGCCAATTTTCATAGCATCTTGGCAGTTCAGAGTAATGCACATCTAACATTTGCATTTGCTGCTGCCAGTTCTTGATGTCTAATAAACACTGCTTAAGTGACATTATCATTACAGTGTCATCTTCATCAACAGCAATCTTCATTATATTTATCTGCTGTGGAAAAGTACAATTTGAGGATAATAAGCACTTGAAATTGAAGGAAATAGTGACAGTTTTCTATTCTAAGGTTGCTGAGCCCATAGCCCACAGGCACTCTCACTTCAGCTTTGTTTCCTCTCTGTGGTGATCATGACTATACGTTTTTCTCATATAAATGTTCTTTCTGAAGCATTATGCTTCTGAAAAACATATTTTCCTGCTATCATGGCTCTCAGGTACAAGGTGCTGTTTATCTGGAGTAGCTAAAGAGAATACTCACTGCCTTGCAAATTGTAAGGAGAAGTCTAGGATGTCAACAGAGGTGACATGGGATTACTCCACTCAATATTCTTTTTTGCTCTGATAATTCTTCACTTTTAGAAGGAAAATTAATTACCTATTGATCTATGTGAAACATAATCAAATCTGGAAAAAGTAGAACATATTTGCTATGCTCCTGATATGCAATAAACCTGGAGATAATGCTCAAAAAGAAAAAAGGAGAAAAAATTGCTGAACTTTCAGGCTTGTCATGATTAATTACAATCCATTATCTATTCCTATAACTTAGTTCACATAAGTTAATGTTTGCAAAAAGACAGAGACTTCTAATCTCTGATTGAACATTATGGCCAGAAAATATACTTAGAGATTTGATGATGGTTGCAGTAGATTGAGTATTCTGTAGTCAGCCTGGTGTTTGTCTGTGCTCTGAGTGAGCCTACACCAAGTGAGTACAGTGTAAATAGATGTACTGGCACTAAATGGGTCAGCTTGTATGTTGTCATCACTGTAATTATGACATCATGAATATTAATAAAATCTAACAGCCTGAGTATTTACCCAGGTTCTCAGGAGGTAATGGCAGTTACCTACAAAAACTAACAGAATTCAGTAGGTCTAGCATTAATATATCTACATTATGACCATCTGGTCTTGGCTAGTGTATTTTAACACTTGTTTTGGGATCCAGGTTCATTGTTGATGCATACAAAATGCTAATACGGTATAGATACATGGCTATATCTACCAAATGCTTGATAGATTCAGACTAGATATAAAGAAGTATTTTCCAATGTAGATTTCAAACCACAGGAAAAGGTTGCCCAGAAAGGTGGTAGCTGCCCAATCCCTGTAAACATTCAAGGTCAGATTAGAAGGATCTCTGAGCAATGTGGTCTTGTTGAACGTGACAAAACTCACAGCAGGTGGCTTGGGCTAGATGACCTTCAAAGGTCCCTTCTAACTCAAACTACTACATGATTCTATGAATAATCAACTTGGACAATCAAGCTGGCCTTAGGCTGAAGGAGGGTATGTTTAGATTAGATATGAGGATAAAATTCTTTACTGTAAGGATGGTGNAGAAGGATCTCTGAGCAATGTGGTCTTGTTGAACGTGACAAAACTCACAGCAGGTGGCTTGGGCTAGATGACCTTCAAAGGTCCCTTCTAACTCAAACTACTACATGATTCTATGAATAATCAACTTGGACAATCAAGCTGGCCTTAGGCTGAAGGAGGGTATGTTTAGATTAGATATGAGGATAAAATTCTTTACTGTAAGGATGGTGAGACTATGGAACGAGTTGTCCAGAGAGGTTGTGGATGCCCCATCCCTGGAAGTGTTTAAGATCAGGCTAGATGGGACTCTGAGAAACCTGGTCTAGTGGGATACACCCCTGCCCATGGCAGAGAGATTGGAAAAAGGTCTTGTAAGGTTGTTTCAAACCCAAGCAATTCTATGGCTCTATTCTATGACTCCAGAAATGTAGTTGAAAATCCTGCAGTAGATGTTGAGATGATGAAAAAGGAGAGGTTTACAATTCCTAATGCAACTACCTCATCTGAAATTTATGAATTTAGCTGTGTTGTCACTTATTTTTCTTTCCCCTTTCTCTTACGTTGAAAGTTATGTATTAAGACCTTGATTTGCTTGGAAAAAATAGTCAAAAAAAACCAAAGAACACACAGAGCAGGAAAAAAAATAGGAAATTATTGAGAGAATACTGTTGTGTAAAATACATTTGAAGATATTGAGAGCAATATATATTTTAAAAATAAACCAATTCTTACAGGTCCATGATTTTTGAAAAGAGTCTACATCTAGCTGAAAAAATTTAGTTCAAGTTTCTAAATGTTTTCGTTATTTACTTGTTCCCTTCATATGCAGGATGGATCCATGTCATGCTACTTGCTAAATAAAGAAAAATTACTCATTTCCTTAACTAGAGGGGTTTCTAACAAAGCTAAATCCTGAAACTACCATAGTGCAATAAGCAAAAGCCAAGCATAACAACATTTTTTAACCTATACAGCACTGAGGAATAAAATTCCACAGAGAAGTTTAATTATTCTTGGTGGAAGGAAAAAGGAGAACTGTGAAGGCTTTCAGCGAAGGCTTTGATTAAAATAAAAAATAGTTTTGATTTGAGAGGCATTTTTTTCCTTTTTTTTTATTAATGGCAATATCAATTTGTTATCTAATACCAATATACATTTCTTAATTGATGTGGAAGCTACACACAGTGTCTTTGCTGTTGTCCATATACAGTTAAAAAGCAAAAGCAATTTGACCATATTAGGCTAATTTTGCTAGACAGATTCAGTTCATGCTTCAGCTGTCAGAACAACTGCTGCCTTCATACTGTTAGTGATTTTGACATTCCTTTGAGCGATTGAAATATCACAGATTCAAGGAAGGCTAGATAATGGTGGTGCTTTATTCAGAGTGATTTTCAAAAGTGAGCTTAGCTTAGCAAAATATTTTTACTAAAGAATTTTCATTTTTTCCCTACCATCAAAATTTTTTGACCACTGTGGCACAACACAGAAAATAAATGATAAAATGAAATTATTCTGCAGATACATACATTAATATAAACTAAAGCATAGAAACTGTACATCTTTGAACAACCTGCACTATTACCTTCTTGTCGTCAAGACAAAGAGCATTGCCTTCTGCCTTTGTCCCTAACACAATGAATTATCCTAGCCAGATCCCATCTCCCCGGAGAAGACCAAGCTACAGAACATAATAGATAGTTGATATGCTGTTGCAGTACATGGGAGGTTTACTGCCTATGAAACAGACATGAGCATAGAATTTATGCTTCCTAACTTCCCTACTCCAGTTCACAAAATGAATGAGTCTTCTGTTGAAGCAGTATTACTAAGAAAACTTGTCCTGTAAAAGCCACGGTTAGTCTGTGTCAAAATTTGTGAACTGTATCATGAATGAGACAAGTCATGTGATGGCTATTTTTCCACCCCTTCTCCCAGTATATTCTTTTATAATTGTGCCGAAGTTTTATTTCCTTTGTTTCCAGCCTTATAGTGGCCTTTAAATTATATCTCTGACATTCAATGGTTTTGCTCTGTCACTGCTGTTCACCCGTTCTTAACCTTAAATAGACTGTAGCTGCTCTAGTGATACTGCTCTAATCTGCCTGAAAAGCTGCTATGGTTTAGAATGAAATTCCCTCAGATGAAGAATGCACTTGTACACTTGTTAAGGGCATGTGAATTTAGACTTTAAACATGCTCATTATTATTATGCATTTTTACACATAAGCCTAGTGACTACATTTTAATCAAATAATAATTAGGTTTAAAAAAAAATAAAGAAAAGGTTATTGTTGAGTTCAGTCTACAAAATGTCAAGGAGTTAGCCAAAAATGGGTTTAGAAAAATTTCCTGTAGTTCGTTGGTCTGTTTATGTCATAGATTTGGGGTTAACTGCTGTGTGTTTCCTCTGCAAAAAGTGAGTTTGACTTTGGTGTACAAACTTATAAAATTTGTTTTCAAGTTTCTTGACTGGTGTCCATGCAGAATGTCCAAATCTCATAAGTACTGTATCTTCAATGTATCTACTAGTCTCTGATGTCTTTGCTGCCTTTGGGCAAGTGGTTTGGTTCTTGGGGTTTTTTTCTACTCTATATTTTTATGGCTATGTAATAAAGTGGAAAGTCTTCCAGGTGATGAAGCCTTACTTTTTTGACATATGTCTATCAGCAAGGGGCAAGGGCAGGCATAACTTTACATGTTACATGACAAAATAGACCTTTTATGCCTTGTTTTTATCTTTCTTACAAGTGTTTCAAGAAGTCAGTATTAGCTTCAAATAAATAACACCCACTTCATATATTCTGCAGTAAATATCAGATGACATAAATCATTGTTAAAAAATAACTTTTCAGGTAAATATCTAATTTTTTATTATTTTATAAAAATGAAAATTTGAATAATCTGTCAGAAATCTTACATCTACTAGAATTTAGCAAAGTGAGAATCAGTTTAGGTTTCTTTCAATTGTGCTTGAAACATGGGAAGGTGGAGCTCTAGTTATTCATTTAATAATCATGCTGCTCACACGCAGTTGTTCCCAGGGGACATGTGCCACATATCAGACCCAGATCATAAAAGGAAAATTATCTCTGCAATTATTGTCACATGCATACAGGTCCTAGGTTTGTGCTTGAGAAAAATATCAGTTTCTAGGGGTCATAACAGCAGTACTCCCTTAGATCCTGGTCCTTCAGCTGGCCAAAAATCCAAAGCATTTTCCACAGATGCCTGGGCAAATGGCAGACAAGAAGGAAGACCTGTGAGACAAGGTGAAACCAGAAATCCCTTTAGAAGTGTGGAGTCATTACTGATCTTAGAAAGTGCTTGAGATCCACATTTTCAAAAATAAGAAATATTCACCACTGCAAATTAGGTTAGTGAAGACACCTTTGACCATATGTAAATCTGTAAGAAGTGGTACACCTTGAAAAACATAATTTTTGGATTTTATTGCAATGCCAGATAATTTGAAAATTTTCTAAATTTACCACTAATCTGTAGGATACCAATGATCTACCAGAGAATTATGAAGATTATGCATCAGTTGTGTGGAAGTACTAAGAAAATCAACTATTGAAATCTGTAAGAAACTGAGTTACTACTTTGAAGATATCAAAACACCTATGAGGAAATTAATAATTTGGCATCCAACCTACAGTTTGGGTAGCATGCAGAGTGTACCCCATGATAATAGCAAGGATGAAAAGTAGAAAACACACACACAGAAAGAGAAAAAATAATTAGATTAATTTATTCCAGGCACTCAATAAAACAGGAATCCTTGGGGAGTAATTTGCACTTATACTGTTGAAACTACTAATCCACTAAGTGTTTTCTAACTTCTGAGAACCTCATCTCCAATCTTAATACTTTTTAATTCAAAATCATTGGGTTTTTGGAATAAAAAATTCAGAAGTTCTATGGACTCATATACTGAGATATATAANGACCATTTAATTCCAATCGCCTTACCATGGGCAAGGATACCCTTCACCAGACCAGGTTGCTCAGTTCCAGGGATACGGCATTCACACCTTCTCTGGGAAATATATTCCAATGCCTCACCACCCTCACAGTGAAGAATTTCTTCCTAATATCCAGTCTAAACCTAACTTCTTTCAGGTTAAAGCCATTTCTCCTTGTCCTATCACTACACGCTCTTGCAAAAAGTACCTCTGCATCTCTCTTGCAGGCCTGCTTTAGGTACTGGGAGGTGCTAAAATGCCTCCGTGGACCCTTCTCCAGGCTGAACAACTCCTGCTCTCTCAGCTGGTCATCACAGAAGGGGTGCCACCTGATCATCTTCATGGCCTTTGTTTGGGCTCTAACAGGCCAATGCCCTTTCTGTTCCAGGGACCCCAGAGCTGGACACAGCACTCCAGGTGGGGTCTCACAAGAGCGGAGTAGAGAGGCAGAATCACCTTCCCTGACCTGCTAGCCACACTGCTTTTGCAAGGAAAACCCAAATCATACTTATCCACCATCTTCTTAGTGTAAATCAATTTTTTGTTTTGAAAATATATAGTAGCATAATTCATACTTTTGCAATAGTCTGGGTTGTTCTTTTAATGAAATATATGTGAGATCAGGTAATGAATGGTTAAAAAAAAAAAACAGGTAATGAAAAGTTTTTGAGAGAATCTGTTGAAAATTGTGGATTTGTTAAGAGGTACAACAAAATGCTTCATTCACTTACTCTTAGTAGGATTCAGGAAGCTTTCTCCCAGAAAGGCAGCCCCAAAGTAAGGATTTTGAAAAGCCTTTATAGCCTCTCAATTAAACCAACCTGTGTTAGCAGTAGCAGTTTAAAATTTAAGAGCCACTTTCATTGAGAACTCAAATGTGTGGACAGTGCTGGTTCTCACATCGTAGCCAAATGAATCCCAGGAAAATCCCACCCAACCCAATCCTCCAACCTTTCCAAATAATCTGAGCCATAATCATGGGGTTTTATACAGTTTAAGTGACAAATTACTTAATTGTTGTGGACTTTATTCAATTTACACCGATAATCTAGGATATTTATTGGCCTTAGTTCTATATAGATGAGGGAAATTAAGTTTAAGTTACTGCTTGATCAAAGCCAACACTCTCTTAAGATAAAAAATCTACCATATACATATATAAAGAAAAAATTTTGCAGGACATAATTTTGAAGAAATATCATATCCATTTTATTTTGCTTAAGCATACAATTGCCTTAGAAACTAAACTACAGTGTTTGCAACACAGTCACAAACTCATAAATGAGAGAGGTTAGAAACTGAAAATTCAGTGAGAACTCTCAAAACATTTTTTTAAGTACGGGAATAATTTCAGTGCCTTAAGGAAAATTCTATTTTCCCTAAATATATGCTAATATCCAAGGCCATGTTGACACCTGTGTTGCTGTGATCTTATAAGGTCTGGTTGTTCACACTCTCATTCTATCAGTCACCATAGTAACTTTTACTGATTTCTAAAACCCTTAAGCAAAACCAAAAAGAAGTTGAATATATTCCAATTTCCTGTTCTCAAATTCAAGTTTCTTAGTATGAGGGGAGAGTTTTGAAACACTAGATCTGTTTGAATGTTTTTACATACTGAATAAGCCTCCTACCAGGTTTCCAGTCAGGAAAAATATCTTTTCCACAGGTAACAGAGCAATCATTTCATGTACTTTTTTCCATCATTTTGTAGGACAAGTCATATTTGACAAGATTCAGATACTCAATCATGCAGATTCCCTGACACAAATTGGCCTTAAACACCATGTCCTTATCCCCATATTCTGGTTTCCTGTCACATATCCTATTTTTCAGTGTCAATTTCTCCTTCATGTTGCTCTCTATTTTTTGTTAAATAGTCTTACCAAATGGTGTGGCAGCTTGTGGTTTATTGTGGATGAGGAGGAATGGGCCGTGGGCTGGTGAGGCCCTTCTGCTGCCCGAGGACACCAATTTGCCAGGGAGGAGCCATCTGCACTGTGCCCTGACAGTGGACTTCAGAAACCAAGCTGTTCATTACATCTGCATAACCATACTTACATAGCACTGCAAACAAATAATTACAGGACTATAGATTGTGTTTAAAGACTGATAAATGGCACCAGTTTCAAACTTCAAAACACGCCAACTAGATTTGATACTCATTGAGAAAACACATTGCCAAGTGCCTAGTTCTGAATCACTTTGGGCCACGATATGCACATGCACAGACAAATTAGTACTTAAAGCCTATGTCCTAAACTAGCTGTAATTTAGCTCCACAGAGCTGGTTCCATACAGTGAGCACTGATGGCTATTTTAGAGACAAGCCTGATTTTTATTAGAATTGAATTCCTCTGTGTGTCAAAGAAATTCCACGTAGAATAAATCTCTGCTATGCGGTTTAAATGATAAAGTATAGCAATTTCAAGTCTTCTTAGGCATTTTTCATTTCGCACTGTTTATTTTCTAAATAGCAGATGGATTTCTTCATTTAGGCACTTGATTTCCTTTGTTGCCTATATTTAATAAAAATACAAAGAAACTCCATTTAACCAAAGAATAAATTATATTCCTATTCCAAGTAATTGTCATAACATTAAAAAAAAAACCATGAAATTTCCATGATGATGAGTTTACAATACCAAATTTTCTTCTGTTGAAATAATTTTAGAAATCAGTTTTAGATCAGAATGGTTTTGTTGCATTAATGCAAAAAAAATTGGAATTGTTTACAAGAACCTCCTATATGGCTACTAAAGCAAAAATTATTGATTTACTTTAAGGAGTATGTCTCTTATATCTCAAGGCTACACTCTGAAGATAAGTCTTAAAAATATTTCTATTTATCCTTCTCCAGAGGTGCATTACAATCTCATTTCTTTTCTAGCCCCTCTTCAAAAGCTGCAAAAGTATTGGGATTAACAAGGAAAAAGTCATCACCTAAACCTGACTAAATCCAGGGTTTCCTGAAAGCAATATTGTATTTCCAAATATAATACAACACTTCTCTTCAAGAAATATTTTATACATGTATGTAAGAAACATTAGGGTGTAAAGAAAGATGAAGGATTATTGCCTATTTAGAACACGGCACAAAAGACTGACTCATGAAAAATGGTTCTCTGGGAACTCTTGAAATCTACTGTAAAATCTTCTGCACCAGACTTCCCTTCATTGTCATCCACGTCCTCCAAAGAGATTTCATAAAGATGGGGAACTTTTTCTAATATTGCCCAAAGACAAACATAAAGAAAACAGCCTCAGAGGAAGACGGATTATGCTTCTGAAAGCAATAACTTCAATTTGTGTGATAGAAATACCAGTACTAGACATGTGGAAATTAATATGACAAATGTTAATAATGCATTCATGGAAGCCTGGATTCGGGTAGAAGACTAAACTGAGAAACAACTTAAATTGCTCTGAGGCAGTCTTTTCCAAAAGTATTAACATGTCTGCGTTATTTCATGTTTAGTATCAGTAACACCATTTTCACTGTTCAAAATCTGTGTATGATTCTTTGCTTTTCTCAGCAACCCAGGATAATGACACATTTTCTTAGGATAATAGATTTACAGACACAGAATTAATATGTAATTTAGACTGGAATAAAAAAACGATTAAAAATAATCTCTTTATTTCCAATGAAAGAAGAGCTGACAAATAATATCTAATCTACAATTATTGGTGAAATATTGTTATTTTAGAATGCAAGAAAAATGTTTTATTTCCATCTTAATTTGCATGTTGAACACACAAAAAATTAATTCTTCCAAATCAAGAAATGATCAAATTTCCCAGTCAACTTTTTTAAAAATTCTATCAATTTGTTTTCCTCCTTCTAAATGTACCTAACTTGATATATTTTATTCCCAAATGTTAGAATGCAAATGCACTTTAAATACCAACGTGATGGAATTTCTGGTTCTTCACATTTGCTTCTGGCTACAAGCAATGTGCATGAAGGAAAGAGGGAGAATAATCAGGTTTCACTAGAAGCACACTAGCTCTTAACCTGAAAATAGCGATGTGAGTACATGGAAAAAAATAATGACCAGGTAAAATTAGGGTGTTCTTAGAACCAGGTAAATATTGCACCAAATGATGAATGAAACAGCTTGCTTGGTTGATTCCCTAGCTAGTTATAAAAGGAGAGAAAAAGTTACAAGGTGTACCATCAGTACATAGAAGAACTTGCACCTTGAGCAAGAAAAAGCCTACCCCAGGAGATGTGGGAGCTACAATACCCGAGGACATATGGCTGAATGCATGAGTTATAAAAGTCTGAGGGTCTGTGCCTGAGGAAACCTTTGTGGGTGTATAATTTATCTTTAGCCTACAACAGACTAAGATATGTGGACAAAAGATACTCTGAAGGTGAATGACTGAGAAGATGTAGGTCCTGTTCCCACAGTATATACTCGCATGATTACCAAGGGATATTGAAGATGCTTCCTGCGAAGGTGTTTTCTCTGTGTGTCAACTCATGGGTGGATCAAATACAGCAGCAAAGGACTGATCTCTGTAGCCTGTTAAGCTGTTGTTTCTCTGGGTAGATTACTGGTTTCTAGACTCCCACCTTCATCAAGAAGGATGGTCCTGACTGAGCTAAGGAGATGCAAGGAGAAGACACAAACCTCTATAAAAGTCTGAAAAAATACTGGCAAACAACAAGCACATTAAATACCCTTGAAAAGATGTATAAAATTAAAATTTTATTTAATGTGACTATTTCTTCATTCAAATGCCTAAAGTTCTGTAGCTCATATATTGCACTTTTTTTTTTTTTGCGACTCTCCCTTTACCTACAATCATCAACCTCATAGAATAAGTTCAAACCATGGAGAGGAAGAGATTTAGAGGAAAAGAACAAATACGAATATCTTATGAAAAGGAACATCAAAGCTCTTGAACTGTCCTAAAAGCCTGTACAAAAAAGCAGATGACTTTCCTTTCTACCTCCCTGATTTGGAGACAGGGCTTTTTTGCTTGTTGAATTCAATGATAATTCTGCTCAAGAAGAAGCCAAAATATGGAATACTTAAGGAATAATGATGTTCTGGTGATCCTGAAATTCAGAATCCAATAAAATGTCAGAACTATACTTACAAATAAGAAGAATCAGTAAATATTTAACAAACATTCTGAAGAAGAAAAATGAATAGTAATAAGAAATGTGGTATAAAAAATGTAAAGAATTCACAAATGTTCTCATGAAAATTGAGAACCACAATCTCTCACCACAACATCATCGTGGTTTGGGGTTTTGTTCAGTTAATTGGAGTGGCAATACTACTACGATAATGTGAGGCAAGTGTATAAACCCTGTTCATAAAGACCTTGGAAATTTCTGTTAATTTAAACACCTTAAACAGAGAAAGTGTATCTCATTGAAATACTAGCACAAATATATCTATGAAACTCTCAATAACTACAATAGGCTTTAGGACAGGGTCTGTAAGATATATATATTGTAAAATCACCTTCAGAATTATTGAAAATTCTGAAGGTCCTTTGGAGAAGAGAAAGCTCTTGCTTCTCACAGAAAGTCCTTCATTTCTAAAATTCCTACTGTGACTGAGAACTTTCATCAGAAATGTCTGAAGAAAACAGATCTTTACATAGGTTCTTTACATATAACATACTTTTCAGATTAGAATATTTTAAACTAGAATGAGAACAAATTCCATTTCTAACCATGAGACCTACATTGGTATCAAGTCAGACAGTCAATATCTTTATTTAAGGCAATGCGCAAGAACTCACTTTTGTCTTGCAGCCTACTTCTGTCTACTTAGACCAGGAAGGATTGGATAGGGTGACAAAGAACTGCTCTGTATTCTCACTCTGTTGAGGCTCTTCCAGAGCAGAAATTTAGGTCATGTAGAAGAGACACTGTGCTGAGTGTCAACAGCCTTTTCTTGCACCCATTACAGTGGTTAGTACAATGTCAGCATTTACTGCTGGATAATTGCAGCTCCCGTGGGAAAAGAGGTAACCCTGTAACCAGAGACTATGATTTGGTGATACTTTGGGGTTATGTAGATGTTTTGGAGAGCACGTGATGGCTTGAGTGTGTGTGACTTTGGGGTTATGTAGGTGTTTTAGAGGACATATGATGGCTTGAGCGTCTGTGACCATGATGGCCATGTGATATGGGGAAAAGTACCAATTGCGCCTGTTTCCAGTTTATTTTATTCACATTTTTGTTTTATTTACAATTTTGTTCAGTTTTGTCTCAAAATATTTTGCATTTTATTTGCTTGTTTGTTCCTATGTTTTCTGCGCAAATTAAAACAAATTAGCCTAAAGATTGGGTTTAGAATCACCAAATTCAACCTTTGATGGTTTAGCATTTAGAAAGAAGAATGCATTTTTTCATCAAGAAATGTACACATCTAGTGACAATTTCATGCTGTTTTTAAAGGGTTACACATTCTGTAAAGACAGATATCACAGACACAGAGCTTCGAGGTCCATCTCATGTTATTTGGCATCAAAGCTCCCTGAGAAGTTTGCTTCTGAATTGTGATGCTTCTTACAATAAAGTGATGTTTTTAGGTGACCTGATAATACAATATCTGTTGCAAAGCAGGTATTAATGCCTCTAGAATGTAGTGGCTAATCTATTTCACCAGGAAAACAAAGAAAGGTAACCTTCATCTCCCAACATAGCCTATTATACATTTCAACTTGGAAACAAAAATAGTTGACATGCTTTACAGATCTAGACTGGAAGACGAGATTAAATATACCACACCTATATAACTAAAAACACTAAGCAAAAGCAAACATTTTCTCTCCTTCATTCCACCATATGTGCTATTGGAGAACAGATGCTTTTCTAAGTATAGCAGTCATTAAACTGAATTCTGATTTACTGGGTTGACCTTTCTTTGAATTTATTTTTGAAGATAATTTTCTTGTTTTGGCATAATTTTAAATTTACTCCAGAGATATCATTTGATGATGACATTTCTCTTTGTAGCAAAGCCTAAACTTATCCTTGAGCTCTACAGTTATTCAGGTGATATTAAAATGAACCTCATGTTTGCTCTTCAGTTAGTGTATATATATCTCTTACAACTCTATGTATATAAAGATTGATAGTCTCCTTAGAGGAAGGATTAAGAATCTTCCCATTTTACTGAATAATGCAATTTTCCATTTGGAAATAGCTACAAATTGTTTTTCAGGCATATTTTAAAATAATTGTCACATCCTCATGGATTATAGCTGCAATTAAAGATTGAATGTAATATTTTAATGGCACATTCTATTATGAACAATGTCAATATTTTTACTCAGAGGTAAAACTCCACATTTGTAGGAAAGCATATCTTTTACCATGGTCTTTTGGATGCTAAACCTGCTTCTTGGTGTATATTAATACAGATTTTACCTTTACATTTGGGGAAGTAATTGGTTCTCATTCTTCTGTGTGCTGTGAAGAGCATAAATACCACCTATTTAGGTGCAGATGTTGCTAATAATATGTAGCACAAGAAAGAGAAGGAGCAGGAGAGGAGTCCTTATGTTGTCTCTTACTTTCTTGTAAGACCTTTTACTGACTTTCAGAGCAGACACGGTAAGGAATAGTGCAGTCCAATACGTTGTGGCAAGATAGCAGACATTGATCTGCTAGGTACATGTGTGCCACTTTTTTCATTTCTTCAGTAAGTTGTGTGCATTCTTTTCTATAAATCTCTTGAAGGGTAGTTGCTTTTTACCCGGAAATGGCTACAGCCTTCAATCATTTTGAAGAAATTAAAGTCACTGGTAGAATGTGTTTGAGTCCAGCTACAATTACAAGAATGAAATAGGAGTTGTTCAGCAGGGACCAAAAACCCCAACTAACCATCAACAGAAAAACATCACTTACTGTGATTACTGTCAATAACATAGCAGGAAATCAGAAATAAAGAAAAAGAGAAAGCTAAAATGCAAAAGCAGCAAAAATTTCACCATAGGCGACAATTTTAAGGTGCCGATATATGGTCAGGAATAATATTTATATGACTGATCTGGGAAAACCCACATAACTTTAAATCTTGTTGCAGGTGAATGTCGATTTCTTAATAATCTGCCCTGCTTTCTGGTTCTTGGAGAAGATTTTAGATGCTAAGCCATTCTTAATGAAAAACTGTATATCAAGTTCAGTGAGATGGAGCCAGAGGAAAAAAACCATGTGAACCATGAGATTGGCTGGTAAAGCAGAATAGTTATGGAAGGGAAATATCCAGAGAAGGAACAATAACTGGCTCTACTCTCACAAAAGTCTTCTGATAAACTGCCTTTGCCCATGTAGTCTGTGTAAAAGATGTGATGTCTGGTCCCTCAGTCAAAATAGTAGGGCTGCTCTCAGAGAAACATCTCTTTGTGTTATTTCTTTTACAGCTGAAAATTTTCAGACATGGTATCACAAGTAACAAGAAATATGTCCTGTATAATTCCTTTGTAGTTTACTTCTCCAATTATTTAATAATTATTTTCAAACAGAGAATGATCATATTTTGAGAGTTGTAAGGACGCAGAAGTGTGATACTAATGACCTGGATCACTATGTCACACCCTGTAGGGTTTTTAGCAGATTTAAATATTCTTGATTCAGAAAGACGCAACTACAAATCCATCTTTTACGGGGGAAGATACTGGTTTGGTATTTGGCCACAAGGTAAACTCCTTTGAAACCGTGTAGAAGATTTCTGAGTTTTTTCTAAGATTTTTGCTGCTCAGGCAGCCTCTGCTTATTAGCAATAGCTGGAAGACAAAAAGATGATGAAAAAATTCTTTTTGCCACTATAGCTTCAGATATTTTAAGTAATCTATTATTCAAATGAAGCTTATCAGCATAAGCTTTTTTACTTTGAAGAGGGGAGGGCTGTGGTGTGGAAGGATCGTGTTTTGGAAAGGTTTTTCCCTTTCTTTAAGTTCCAGTGTTTGCTGGAATACTGATGTACACCATTCAGAAATGGCTCACTTTTATCCCAGAATTATGGCCCCCACAATTTTCCTCCCTTGCTTGTGTAACGAGGATAAATAAGCCTTGCAGTGAATCACAGGAGTTGTAGCAGTGATCTCATCCTTGACTCCAAGGTGAGTGTAGCTTGCTGCAGCAGTCCTTGTGAATACCTCCAAACAGATGCTTTAAGCATCGACCTAAGAGGATATTAGGAGTAACTATTTATAATATCTCACAGCTCAGTTGGTTAGAGCAGGGTGCTAATAACACCAAGGGAGTGGGCACAACCCTTCTGTGGGCCATTCACTTAAGAGTTGGACTCAACGATCTTTGTGGGTCCCTTCTAACTCAGAATATTATGAGATTCTCTAATTCTGCAAACCTCTACATTCATGGTACTTCCTGTGTATTATGTTTACTTTTCTGTTTAATCTAATGAAGTAATGAATCTGAAGTACATGGAGTAGCAAACACATAGTCAATTACTGTTCTGATTCGTATTGAGCAAACTTCTGACGTGCCACAAACCCCAAACATTTAAGATTACCTCCATTATTTACCTCCAATATTTTATTATATGCACTCTAATTTATTAAAGCTGAAAGGGAGAAAGAGAGGACATTAAAAATGTATTGTTTTCTCCAAAGCTTGAATTTCAGTTTCAAATTAAGATTCATTTCCCGTAAGTCAACAACATAATACCAATGCAATGCACATGTCTCAGTCCTTGATCTAAAGAATAAAATTTATCACAAAACATTTCTAAAGAAATATGGACTTTCCATCAGTAAGAAGTCAGTCGGAAAATATTCAGGTACTTCAGAAATATTTCAGAATGCTCTCCTTTATTTTGTCCCCAAACAATAAGCACTAGCCTGTTTGCAAAGTAATATCAAAACCTACACAAATGTAACAAGATGTTGTGGTGTCCTACTTTACTAAGTTACTAGCAATCAAATAACTTTAATTCCAATTCAGAGAGTTTAGAG
Source organism: Vireo altiloquus (assembly GCA_013396875.1). Lineage (NCBI taxonomy): Eukaryota > Metazoa > Chordata > Aves > Passeriformes > Vireonidae > Vireo > Vireo altiloquus. The sequence continues at coordinate 899,872 of VZRF01000178.1, forward strand.
CAAGAGTGGATGGACTACTTTCAGTTAGATAAAAAATATGCATCCTTATTACAGATGACTTCTGGAGTTAAATTGCGCTAAATAGATATTTGAAATTTGGAACATACTAATAGCTCTGCCTCAACATCCCCTCTATACATCTAATATAACCTTTTTTCTGCAAGACCCGGGGTCTTCCCACTTTCTCTGTGTAGACTAGCCCTATTTTTTTTTGTTTTTGAAATGCATTCAGCTCCTGGGGTTTTTTTACCTGTAAAGATCTTCCTATCTGTGTATATTCATGATGTACGATGTGTGCAGAAACAAATTCTGTTTGTTTATTTGTTTGCCCAGAGGATCTTTGGTTTGTTATTGCTTACAAAAAAAAAATATTAAATTTTCAGGAGAAATATCTAATTTTCCTTTTTCAGTGTTCATACAACACAGGCTTTTTTTCCCTTCAAATAAATTTAATATTTTCTGGAACACATTATTGAAAACTGTTATTGGGAATATTATGAGCCAATGTTCCATACAGAACAGCAATTACTTCTAGAGTATACTACATCCAGAAAACAGGCTACAAGGCGCAGCAGTAATCCAGCAGCCAAAGACTATTGCAGAGTTTTTTATAAAAGTATTTTCAAAGTTTGTTCTAAAACTCTTCTTGTGACTTTCTAAACCTCTACTATTCCAAGCTGATTTGGTGATACGATACAGCCTCCATCTTCTTTTCCTTTCCACTGCCTTTTAATTTCCTTTTGTTCCACAGAGATTTATATTAGCAGTAGTACTTTTTCCCATAGAAATTATGAGATTTGTCTCTTCCTGCTAACATTCCTGCCCTTTCAAAACTTGAAAATACATTTGCTGTAATTTACGGTGAAATATAGTTAAACTGAGCAAATTTCCTTGGCATTAAAATTTGTAACTTCTGTTTTGAAGAAGACCCTGTACTACAGAGACCTTGTTGATTTTTTCCATCTCTGTTATTTTTTTCATCTTCTGCACAAGAAAAAAAACCCTGCATATATTAATATCATTCTTCATTTAAAACTTTATTACTCATCTATTTGCAGTTTAAGCATCTTTATTAATCAAGACTAGACTATGTTGCGTTTATTCAATAAGGAATGCAATTCTTCTTGACATTTAACAAAATAAAATTTTATTTTGTGGAGTAGTTTTATGTCTAGTTGTAACAAAATAACAGAAAGAATTTTACAAGATAATTCTGAGTATATTTTCTTGGCAATTCTATTGTAATTTTGATCAAATATAGTCTATATACCTTAAATTCACTATGCAAGCCTGAAAGTTCCCAAGAATTTTGCACAAAAGCTGTTACCAAAAGTGAAATATCAACTCTATTATTCCACCATGTAAACTATGTGAATAAAAGCAATTCTTTTATAAAAATAATTAATTTCTTACTCTTATTGTTTTAATGTTAGTATTTCTGTGTGTTTTTTAGCATAAAACTGCCCAATAGGAAATCATACTTTATATGAGACGAAGATTTCTGTTTTACTAGCGTTAAACAGAGGAAAAAACCAAAGAATACAGCATCAAACCCAGAATGATGTTTACGAACACAGTAGTGCACAACTGAGTCACAGAAAAAAGGCTTTTTCATAAGGGCTGTTTTTCTGAGCTTATATATATATATATAGAAACCCAGATATGAACTTTCAACATGTTTTCAGGGTTGCTGTATTATTTCGCATCACTTGGGTACAAAGAAGCCTAGTGTGAAAATTTCTCAAGATGCTGAAACCTTACTTTTATTGCATAGATAAAAAAAGCTCCAGATGATAGAGTAAAAGTTAAAGCAATATCCACATATTATCTTGGAAGAATCACACCTTCTTTAGACTAACACAGATCTCAAGGAAGTGAACAAAATTTTATTCTCTCTGAGATATTCTTAGGCTGTTATGATGTTTTTTCTCTTTCTGCATAAAACATTGCATTTAGGATGTATAATACGAATCCGACTAGTTTTCTTGGATTATTCATCATGAGCTCACACATCTGTTCCACACATAGTCCACTTGTTCCATTTATTCTGAATGAAAGCACATTTCTTAAACAATAACCTAACTTCAGTTCATAACTCTTGAACTGAGACTATCTAATAATTTTACATTGGCTTAAAATGAAATACTTTGGGTTTTTTTAATGTAACAAAACAAATTTCATGACAGGTGTTCTACTTTCTAGTGAAAACCATAATACTAACCCTTGTAAAAACATTCTAAAATGTAGTGACTTATTTCTTGCTTTAGAAAACATTGCTAGCCAGAGATGCCTATAAAAATGTCAATAATTTTATGATCTATAATTCATAGGAAAACATACTGGAACCTGCTAACACAACAGTTCACTTAAATACTGTACATGATATCAGGATATTTACAATGTGTGATGTTGTAAGGTCTTCCATCCATTCATTGAAGAGACTTTCAAAGGCCGTCTAGTCCAACTCCCCTGCCATGGTCAGGGCCATCCTGCACTAGATCAGATTGCTTAAAAATCCATCTAACCTCACATTGGATACTTCCAATTATGGGGCATCCACAGCTTCTCTTGGAAACCTGCATAAGGTAATATAAAAACTCACACATCAAGAGCCAAATCATGGTGGACCATATCCCACAGGGCACCGTGTTAACCCTTAGAAATTAAAATACTGTGCTGTCATTTAACCTCATCCTTTCGTATGAGTCATGAACTAAAAGCTTGCTTAGCAGTTTTCCCAGTTTATCCACCAACACATTTTTCAACTCGTGAAAGTGTCCTCAACAAAAGCAAGGTGGGAAATAAAGGAACAGGATTCGCATTAGTGTCGTATCTGCCTCCAATACATATTCTGTTTCTCATTTTTGGGTGAAGATATTAAGACTCTTTTTTAATATTTAGATATGAACTATGTGGAGAAGGTTAATTGAGACACATGACTACATTTTATGACTTATATCATACCTAGAAGGTAACAATAAATCTTAACCTGAACTAAATCTCTGACAGAACATAAGACAGCCTTAACTTTGCTCACCAGGGGAAGTTTGTGCAGAGATGGAGTATCCTGAAAAGCAAGGTGGTGTGAAGACAGCACTTTTACCTAACAATTCCTGTGGGTTGAGTTTCCAGGTCAGTGTACCTGGGGAAGTTAGCACCATCCAGTCTGGTAACTGAAAGATTTATATCTATGCCAACTTCAAAATTTCTAATCTACTGACTCAAGTGAAACTACTGGGTTTGCCTTCAGTTTCCATTATAATTACATCTCATAGTGTTTCTCCTATATGAGAACAAGCCCCTCACAAAATATCCTTTTTACCTGTTCTCTCCAAGTCAACTCAAATGCATGCTACCTGCTGATTAAGCACAAGATAGTGTATCAGATCCTGAACTTTGAAACTCTTCACCTTATTTATGGTACAGTTCTCAGCATTTAAACTAGTCTTAGACTGCCAGCTGCATAGGATAGCAACACCAAAAGATACTCAGATTTAACTAAACATTTATTTCTACACTGTTGTATTGCATAGTCATCCCAGTCCATACACTTAAATTAAAATCTGTACTAGTAAAGTTCTTGCTCAAAAAATAGTTACCTTCACCTTGTAATAGCCCTTCATTAGAATTAATGATCAATTCTAACATTCAGAATTACCACTGTGTCTTTACTGTTATTCACATTCAGTATCTTCTCTATAATTTAATAACTTTTTCCTCTAATATCAGTATCAGCTGTTTCCAGGGTTAAAAATGTTTTCTCATATTTCATACATTTTGGATACTAAGGCATACATTATTCCATTCTATTCATTTTTTTTAAGTTCAGGATTTTGATCACTGCTATTGGTGTTTTGCAATCTTGATGCTTATTTTCTTACAAATCTTCATTTAGAATTTGAGTCTGCTCAACTTTCATCTTTTATGTCTATTATATTAGCTATATCACATCTAGGCTATTATATCAGTACCATAGCAAGACTTTTTAACATATGTATTCTATATTCACTTTTATTACTATAAGAAATAATAAATTCCTCATCTAACAATTGGAATTGCTGGTCACTTTTTTGGAAACAAATAGCTATTTCCTTCGTTCTGAAATTTTAATTAAATCTTGTTAGAAAAAATTTTGTAGATGTTATCAAGTGGTTCCAGGAGAATAAGAGAGAATTTTCCATGTTGCACACATTTTTGCAACAGTTAATTACTTAATATCATGTAAGAAGGAGAAAAATGGTATGGGATGGGAAATTCAGCCATTACCAAACACTTTTCCCATACTTGTAAGACCAAGTGCCTTAACTTTCTTTTTGTAATTGTTTTCCTTCACTGTAAATAAAATATAAAGAAAACAATAAGCTTATCTCCAAAAGATGTGGTTAATTAACTTATTTGCTCAATTATGGGTTTGTAATGCTACCTTTTTCTGCCTCATTCTTCTTCTTAACTGTTCATGAAGGATGTCAGTTCAGCTCTAAAGTATCCTTTCTTTGTTTGTCCATTTTATGATACCATTCCTCAATTCCGCCATCATTGCTGAAATCTAGTTGACGCTGTTTCTTTATTCATACTTCCATTATAGTTCTTTCATCTCTTTTTTTCTCCCCATATATATTTTTCTGAGCCATCTGTTCTCTCCTTTTCTTGTGAGGGCCTGTGGGCCCCCTGCCCAGGAGAGTGGCAAATCCCCCTGAAGAGAATCTACAACAAAGCCTCTCTAGCTCACTCTCCAAGGACACCTAGACCATCCTAGGCCCAAGAACTGTAAACCATCATCCTGGGGAGAGGGGGGCAAGCTTGGGGAACTTCCATCATTGGCTGTGTTCTGGTTGGTGAATTTATGCTGATATAAAAGTGTGAAGAACTCGTGACCTGTCATCCATTTTGGGATCCACTGAGGCAGGACCCTCTGGAGCCCAGAGTGTACCTCTGAGAACCTCTCAAATAAATCCCTCCTTTATTCCTTTATTCCTGTCTAGTATCTGGTTTTAGGTAGCCATTTAAGTCGTCAGGTGTACTAATCTACAGAATTCAGATGCCTAATTTTGTCTGTTGTCACTATTTTTAAGACTAAGATATTCTTTAAAATACCTGGCTTAGTATGGGGTATGTTGATATGATGAGATTTGAAAAGGAGCTGGAAGAGTGACTGTTTGGGAGGAGCTGAGACGATGCCGCAGAAGTCCTGAGCCTTGTGCCCACTCTCACATGGGAAAAGGGATTTTATTGACTCTTCATTCTCCTCTCCTCCTAAGTAATGCAGCAACTGCCACAATGCTCTGTGCTTCTTTTTGTCTGGAGTTTCGACAACCTCCATGCCTGTCGTATTATCACAGAAGCAGTGCTTATCCTGAAGGACAAGGAATTACTCTCTGTAAGAGATACAAAAGCTGCATGGATCTTTTCTTATCCTACCATCTCAGTTGGTCTCAGGTAAAACACTAAATTTAGGGGTTTGTCTACTGGATTGTACATTTCATTTAAGGTTGCAGTTCCACAGCTTTATTTTTTGGGGGAGGAATATAAAAGAACAAGATCATCTATCTCCTAAACATAAAGTGACATAGGATGCCATGAGGGACATATGCTTCATCAATTCTTGCAGGATGGGGTTTGTGTTATGCTAAATGAGAACCATTCAGACATGCAGATTGCAGGTGCTGTCAATAATTTCATTAAATTACTGTAACACTTCAAATACATTTTCCCGATTTTTTTCTACATTCAGGGCAGTATACTCTAACTCTCTGTAACATATTATGTATAAACCAACCTGTCACATGCTATTTAGCTGTGATACACTCTCCTCTAGTCATAAGCAGTAAAAACCGCAACAAGTCCCAAACAACAACTTACTATTTACCTATGGATTGCTTCAAATTTAGAAGAAAAATTTTAAAAGATCCAAGTAACTTCTTCGGATTCTCATATAAATATCTATACTTACTATTAGTATTCATGCTTAAATATTCATACAAAAGGCTAAATTTTGATGATTCTACAGCAAGTAGTCCATTGCTACTCTGACAGCTTGTGATTTCTTGGTGAAAATCTGCCCAAATACAATGCTGCTGAATGTTAAAAATACTCATCTAAATCATTATTATTAAACATTTATGGAATCATAAACTTTAGAGTTTCTTATATTTCACTGCTGAACTGGCAACCAACATAACTTGAACTGACATTGTAGTCCACTGTCTTTCAAATTCGAATTAATTTTATTTTTAATTTTATTTTTAATAAATAAATCAATGTTTCGGTTGACGACAAAAGACATTAAGTAAAGATCCACCCAGATTTGCTGAGAATTAGTCTTGTGTTCTGTTTAGACTCTCATCTTGCTCACTCGTAGAATGAAATTAGGAAATTAGGGGAATTAGGAAAAAAAGTTATATTGAACTATTTTCATTGATAATCAGTAACCATGTATTTCAACTTGTAAATATGCTGAAAAAAATACTGCCATTCTTAAATTTTTTTTAATTACACAAATTCAAATAGGAGAAAACCAATTCTTCAATTTTATACATAGTTACATAGTTTTTTTAGGCAATCCCTTTCTGATTACCTCTCTCTTCTCCACTTATAGAAGAAAAATAATTTAGTGAATAGTTTACTTGAAAGGAAAGAGAGTAACAGCATTAAAGTGCTGGAAGCTGTGATAAAGAAATTTCAAGTTTTAAATACAAGTTAACCAACAATTCATAAAAAAACCCTCCAAAACTGCCTGTTCTTTGAAGAAGAAAGTAACAATACCTATTCATGAGAATAATCTGCCAAGGAGCTTATGAATTCTGACAACATTAGGTAGGAAAGAGAAGATAATTTTCAGAACCTGACAGTTATTACCGGACTTGTTAGCAATGCGATATGCCTGTAGGTTAAGGCACTGGCAGACATTCCTCAGTAACTAGGCTATAAAAGAGTAGAAAACTGAAGCTTTATTTAAAAAAAATGTAAATAAGAGTTTTCCATCACTGACTTCGGGAAGGCTTTCATTATTCAGATGTTATTAGCTACACTTCCTTGACAAACTGCAGTACCTCTAACTATCAGAGAGGTTAATGTGATGCTTTTACTGAGCTTGCTGTTGGTATATGAGGATTTCTTTTAGATGCTATGAGCATACCCAGAAATTGTAGAGTTGGTGCAACCTGGTTAGAATAAGAAGCAGATGGTATACTTTTGTTTTTACAAGCAGGCCTACCAAAGCTCACCTCTGTATGCACAAAAGTTTTCAAATTTCCTGGTTTTGTAGGTCTCTACTTCTTTTGGGAGTTGATTTTTTTTTTTTCAGTGAAGGATAAGCCTTTATGTTTATAAACAACAGGATTTACATTTTAAAAATCCCTCATTAATTTCAAAGTTTCAAATAGCTCTCATCATAGTTAACATCCCCAAACACAAGCACGCTTTAGCCTATATATATGTCATAGTGTGTTTAATGTATCTTTTTGTCCTGTATCTTTGTTAGTCAAGTACCCTGTGCAGATTTTGTGATGTTAACATATTTTCTGATTTCATGTAACAAGATTTGGGAAAAAAAATTGCAGCTATGTTTCTGTATTTTCACAAAAAAAAGTGTCCTTTTGTTTGTGTAAAGTGTTGTGGTGGTACTGCTGGGAAAGAGAAGAGTGAAAACCAACATGCTCTCACACAGAACCTGTGGGAAATGCACTCTTTCTGAAGCAGGAAGTGGGTTGGGAGGAAAGGATCCTATAATACTTGAAAAAATAAGAGAAGAGACAAAAAAAGGAAAGAGAGGTTTGTAAGGAGAGGTACCTAGGAGCAGAAATAAGTTTTTTCTTCTTTTTTCTTGAAGGTGTTAATCTCCTTGACTCCTCTTTCTATTCTTTCCTTTCTCCCCTCTCTTCCTGCCTCCCTCCACTTCCTCTCCGAGGCAAAAGGCTACTACCAGGAGACAAACTTTAGTAGTCATTCTCATGACTTAATGGACTTTGGCGTACTGGTGATGGTGACTGGGTCACAGAAAGTGTGTTCAACTCCATATTCAAAAGATTCCAAAAACCAGAGCTGATTTTCTTAGAACAGAACTGTGAGTTGTTTAGATTTGGTGGAGGTTAGGAGAGCAGCAAGAGTAAGTCCAATTCCAGCTAAGTCATTGAAAAGAGAAAATACAACAAAGTAGAAAACTAATGGGAAAAAATACAAGGTCAGAAGCTTTGGTTTCCCTGCAGGGACTGTTCATGTTTTTACTTCAGCAACCTCTTTTCCTGTTGAGAAAATTACTGTGTATTCCAGAAATGTGCACACATTATCTAATACTGCAGTATAAAATATTTACTTAATAACTAGCACACTATTTTCCTCCCAGTCTTCCGTTTTACTTCACACCAGGTTTTGTAGGTTCTATTAGCAGCAGGAAAAAAGAAATAATTAGTATAGTACTAAGCATTGTTTTTTCCCTTGAAGCTCCATGGCAGCTGAAGATACAAAGCCCCCTTACAGAACAAAATCCAAAGTTTTGGATTCTAGTCAATCAGCAGTTTCCCAGTTACTCTCTTTTTGTTTCAGTGGATTGTAAAGATATCAGCATGGAAGATAAAAATAATTTAGCAAATAACTATGTTGCGAGCAATCACACTAATATTACTTACTGAGCTTCAAACTAAGACTTTTCTTTAGTTAGTCTTCAGTTTGCACTTCATCTGTTCAAAGTTTCTTGTTCTGAGTTCCTGTGTGAAGATTTCCCAGTCCTAAAATATTAATTGCTCTGTATATAAAGTCATTTTGACACTGAAACACGCTGTTGGCCTTACTTCAAAACCTCTTGCCTGAGAAGACACAAAACTGCCATCGGCTTTTTGCCCTGAAACAGCTTCTTTTACCCAACATGCAATAGAACAATCCACACAGAGAGTCAAGGTATTTCGTTTATTTAGAGTTCTGTGCAGAAAACTTTTCTAGACGGCATATGAACTAAGCTAGCATGGCGATTATCTGAACTTCACTATATATTTTAGCAAAAAAAGGCGTTAATGTTCACTGGCTACAACTTACATAGTTCTCTCATTGATTAGTATTCTATCTTCTATTGCCTATATGATTCTCTCACTTCTTATGTTAATTAGTCCACATGCTCAACTTCTTCTTCTTTCGAGTCGGTGGGTTTCTTGGGCCTGTGGTTTTGGTTATCCACTGCTGGAATTACCTTTTACCTAGGCTGATGAACTGGCCATGTTTGTTCCTCATATTCTGGCTTTATCTTGGTTATTTTGCCAAGTGCCCTTGATTATTTGGCTCAGACATTCCATTATGTCTGTGTTCATTTGATATATTATCTCAAGTTTCTGTTTTTCTGTTCTTTCTTTATAGATGCAGCTACTGAGGCTTATTAAAGCTGCAATTACTGAGACATGTTAAATGTAATTTATTTGTTTGGAAACTGAACATCAGTCTTATACAACTCACACAGTACAACATTTTAAATTTTTGTATCAAAGTGTTCATAAAATTAAGAAAAATAAGCATTTCTGGTATTTACAAAAAAGAAGAAAATGAGAAGAAGAAGGAAGCCAATGTTAATTGTCAAGTTTTAGAGTTCGGTAATTGCCACAATTTTTCTTCTCAACAGTACTAATATTCATGCTCAGCAAAAACTAGATGTTCAATTAAGCTTTAATTGACTCAATTTTGCCTCTGAATATGATGGATGAACTCTTGGGAAATCATATGTGTTCTATAGAAACCTTTTGGTCATAGAATTGCAAAATTTAATTTTTAAAAAATGTTTGACATTTACATCTTCTGGAAATCAGTGTACAAGTAATACTTGCTTTTTTTTCATTGGAAACATAAAAAAGAATGGTGTCAGCACTTTATAGATCCCAATATTCTGATAATATATATTGAAAGCATTTAAGGCAGTATTTTAATAAGATTATTTTCTCACAATTTTCTTCATGGATCTTTTTTCCTCCCACTTTTGAATATAACAGTGTCTTCCTTCAAATATGAATGTAACACACAATAATGGCAAAACAGAATGTTTTTTCTCTCGCTATTCTCAAGTGTCTCCCAGCCCAGCTCTTAGCACTACACATGCACAAGTTTGTCATAACAAGTAGAGTTGTTTTGTCACAGCCTAAAGACCCTGCTCATCTATTCTCATGCCCAAAAATTCCCATTCACCTCTGCCAGCCAAGCTCGTGCAATTTCATGCTTCCATTTTCTGAGTCAGGGCAAGTGAGTTGTACTGTGGTCTGTTTTTGTTATCCTATTATCAGGGAAGGCTAAGGCAATCTTTTTTTTAGTTAAAGAGCAAAGTAAAAACATGACTGTTGCTGTTGTGTTGTTACACAGCTATGTCTGGGATGCTTGCTAATCAGCAAAATATTAAGTTACAATTTCTTAATAGAATTATCTATGTTATAATTTTTATGCTATAAAATCCTAACAAAAGGATTAATATATTTTTTTGTCTAACATGAGTCATGGAATTAATAAATTTCTTACCCTGGTTAATATATTAATCTATCTTTACCTATTTGATATATTTTCTAACTATGGCATCCTAATATGATTAAGAAAATGTTACTTGGACACTTTCATATTATGCTCGGGAATACTACTCTTTTGCAAGGTTATATTAAATAACTGCTTTACTGTCAGCAGTATGATAGCTATAGCACACTCGCACACTTTTTTTTCTTTCAGAAATAACTCTAGCCTAACTAGGCAGGAAAAAACTTAGCAAGGTAACAAGTGACACTGAATTTACATGTAGATTCCTGAAGAAAAAGCAAAGGAATGGTTCATTTCTTGTTGAGAGGAGTTGACTGTCTACATTTAAAGCCCAGTCTTTTAGTTCCCTGAGTTTTTCCTGAATTCCTGAACCTGAGGATGCCCACCATGTCTATGGCTACTTAAACAAGCTGTGAGGAGAAGACTGGTTTTGTGTCCTGTGTATAGGGATATGTAATCCAGCAAAAATTACTGGGTTTAACCATGTGTTTAACAATATAAAAGCAGTTGTAGACGGATACAGACAATATGTCTCAAAAATAAGTGCCTTGGCATAGTGGAAATAAATTTCACTTTAACCTGACTTCTGACTACTACAGGTCCCTGATGCAACAACAACCACAGTAAAAAAAAAAGCCACAAGAAAACACAAAGAAACTCAAAACCCAACAAAACCTACCAAACCCCCCAATAAAACCCACATTTCAGCATCAAAAAAACAGAAAAGTTTTGTACTATGAGTAAAATTCATATCCAGAAATTATCAGTGGATACTCAAATACATACTAAAACGATTTGTATGTTTCTTCAAACTTATTCTTGGGTTACTCGAGGTCTGCATACTGTTTTCCTAGTTAAATTTTATTTTACTATCAATCTAAGAGGTTGATCAGACAACAATTAAATACCTGTTGATGTGATATGGATATGGTTTACCCGAGAATATGTATGTTGTACCTAAGTGATAAAATAGGGGGCTTTTATTATTAATTTTTACTTGTGAGGTATCATAGAAAAGATCAGTAGATAATTTTTGCAGTTAAAATGGGAGAGAACAATAATTTCTATAATTCTATTTTTAATTACTCTATCCATTCAGCAATTCAGTATGCTGCTAAAAAGCATTTTTGTCTTTATGTCTGAGGAAATATTAGTTCAAATCTGAAAACAACAGAATCATTTTTATCTCTCAAATTAATCTTCCAGCTGTCTGTTTTCTATATTCTACAAAAAGTAAATATCTCAACAAGTAGGTAAATGAAATTATTTTCAAGGGTTTATATATCTTGTATGATGTATTATTTCATTGTGGAGGAATTATTTCTGTTATCTTCTGTTACAGCTATAAGGTTTGAGTTGAAGTTGGTTTGTATATCACCGCCTTGATAATTTTGGTTCTTTTATGCCCATCATCTATGGTTTAATATCAATGGTCTTACCCGTGAAGCTGAAGAAATATATTTTCTTTAAGAAATACCGTGTCACAGAAGCAGAAATAATCTGACTTCACCGGCCTTTCACTGTTAAAAGCTGTGATTTAAATACTGATTTGGACCACCGCTTTAACTGCTGTAACACAAAACATGCATAAAATAATAGCTTGATTGTCCATATATACACTGAAGAAAATCTTTATTTCCTTTTAGGCTGTTAATTTACTAGCAGTTTTTTTGTGGCTGTTGAATGTTCAACTGAAATGTTTAAATATCACTATTTGCTGAAGGGAATTACTTTGAAGAATGATGCTGATCCCAACAAGAGCAGATGCCTATTTCTATGCTCCAAAAACCTCAACTAAAATTCACTTCCAGTGATGAATACTTCTAACCAGCTGCTTACAAATAATAAAAGGACCAATAATTTTTCACAGAAAAACAATAACCTATGAAGTGGTGGTAAAAATTATAAGGTACTAACAAGTCACAAATTTTGAAAGACAAAATTCTCAGTTTTATCTGCATGAATATTTCAGATAGCTTTTTTTTTAACTCTTCTTTCAGATGGAGATGGCATACTAATTAGCTACCAATTAATTGAAAAGAGTAATAAAATGAGTATATACGTTTCATCAATGGTTTAGTGACTCTGATTAACGTTGACATAGCCTTTCAATTCAAGTTTTTAACAGAAATAATTCTTAAAATTGCAGGTCCAAATCCAAGAAAACTATTCAGAAAGTATTTTAAAATTATTTCCTGCTTATTTTACTGCTGCAACAATTTCTACTAGATTTACTTCTTTGCTATTTCTATGATCCAGTGGGCCATGGTACAGACATTAGAATTGCCTATCAACTATCTTCCATTACCTCTACAAAGACTGTCCAGCAGTCAAGACTGTCACTGTTGGACCCATTGTAAAAGGAGATGCTCAGTATTAACAAAAATCATGTAGTTTGTCTTAAACACTTTTATTCCCTTTTATCTATATCTCAGTAGGCTTAATTCTGCAACTTTTCCTTAAACTGATGTCAGGGCCCTGAGTCCATCTCCCCTCCTGGAGGTTCGATGCATGGCTTCAAGCGTTATCTTTACCCTTTACTTTCTGTAACTATATTTGGATGCAGTAAATACATACATATTGCTGCCAGGCTTTAAAAATACCAAGTCAGATTAATTAAATCATTAGTAATCTAATTCCTTTCTGTTGCTTATATAACAAAAGTCATAATATCATTGTGATTTTAGTTCAGTTGTAACAAAAGAGATTTTTTAAAGTATTTCCCTGCAATAGCGCAAAATGAAATCACTGTTCCTTGTTGCGTCTGTGGAGTGCAACCAGGAGGCTTCCTCACTGCGAATGAAAGTCTAGGCTTTAACTTAGTCAATTATTTTGAAATACCTGTTGGACCAAGAATCACATCTCACTTCCTCTGTGAGCCACAAAAGCAATTAATCTTGCAAAAAATTGTGCCCTTCTTCATCTGCTTGAAACACCAACCAAAATCTCTCCTTTGAAGTATTTCAGAGTTATTGAAAGTATTCCAAAATGTTCAAACAAGGAAGCCTCCAGTCTGCTATGTGGTATTCCTTGCTTTTTGCCTAAGATTTGTGAAATCTCCCTGAATTCCAATTGCATTCCAAGATGCAGAAAACAGCTTGGTATCATTTCCAAATCAGTTCTCTGCTTCAGCAATGTTCACCCTGCATTCATCATGTCTTTTTGGTCATTTTGGAGCATAACTTCTCCTATGCTGCCCTAGAGACCTCTCCTCTCTTACGCAAACCCACAATCACATTTGTCAAATTTCTGATAATGTCGTGAAATTATCACCTTTCTCCATCTCCTGTCCTTATCACCTTTGTCCATCTCCTGTCCTCATGCTACATCACCAAGTGTCCTCAGACCTTTGCAGGATAAACTGGCTTGTCTCCTGTGATTCCAGTTGGTTTATAAAAATTAAATGAATCAGAGAAGCTTCTGTGTAGCATGACAGCTACAGAAGCTCAACTGCTTCTTAGCAGGGTCTCGCCCTCAAAGCAAGACAGCAGGGAACTACACCAGCAGAGACCTTGTACCAACCACAGTCTTTCTCTCTTCTGTGACGTAGAGCACAAATCAGTGCAGCTGATAAGGGAAATCTTATGCTTATGAGGAAAATTGAGTGAAGACAGAAAGCCAGGTGAGATGGGAGATCAGTGTGACAGGACAGGGAAAGGTGCCCTGAGCTGGTGACAGATAACACTGGCAAATTTTTGCTAAATTACCCTCTTGAAGAAGTAATGTCTTATTTTCAATTACTCTTCTTTGTTTCTTCTCTGCCATTTTACTTTAAAAAAAGGTTGCAAAAAAACTGCCTCAAAACAAAAATAAAAATGGAATGGTGAAATTTTTTATTGCTTGTTCAAACTGTTTCCTAATGAACACCTTATTTGAAAGTGGCATCAACTCCCCCTCAGGAAGAAGGTCCTACCTGTTAAGAATCAGATTAAATCCTTTAAGAGAATGAGCATGCAGCAGTCTGAGCAACAATCTGACCAATCTTCTTTCCGCAGTGATGTTTCTCTTCCCCCAAACATACAGATTATTTTTTTTAATGCTCTGTCTCCTGGGCTGTAAGACTTCCAGGAACTGCAATCACATGAAAATTAGAGATCCTGTCCCCTGCTTGCATTTTCCCTTCTCTCTTTTTTATGAAGGATTTGGACCATCAAACCCTCCTTTTTAAACAGTTCATTTTGAAAAGATTTCAGAAAGTTAAATGCTTGCATCTGTTCCACAGTTATTTTTCTCTTGTCAGTTTGTGCTATCCCTGCATAAGGGTTTGCAGCCAATTCTGCAGAATATCTTCCAAGAAATACTTAAAATTTTCAAACTTTTTTTTCATTATAAGGAAGAGGAGTGGCTGCAGTATGCATGTGTATCAAGAATTCTTGCTGTGGTAACTCCTTCTGTAACTGGGAAACATAAAGCTAAAAGGAAGTGCTGGAGCCATTTTTTTTTTCAGAAGAAAGCAAAAATTCACCAGAATATAGTGGAAAGTATAAAAATGTATGGGAGAAATTACTGTAAATCTCAACAGTCTTGAATCTTTCAAATAATATTTCACCTAAGATTAATATAATACCGGATGTAGGGAACCTTCTCTGTTCAGAGGTTGAGTGTTCATCAGGTGAAGGTTGGAGTATTACCCTTACTGCACATACAGAGAACACCTTACAAATAAAACTTGGGAATGCTCGTGCATGCGAATGAGGAGCATTCAGTTTCTTCTGGCATTTTTTCTCCTTTGGCCCAGCCTAGACCTAGGGTTAAATTTTAAAGAATAAAATCCTGACCTATAGTATGAGTATGAGAGAACTAGGCAAAAGAAACTAAGGGCAGTTCAAATTTCTCTCTGGAGGATGTTTTTTAACCAGTGGAAGGGCTGGCTTGTCCATGTGACTGACTAAAATTAAGGTTGGGACAGACAAAAAATCTAGAATTTCAACTGGAAAAGGGCTGGATAAAGACTGCCAGGGTATGGTGAAAGGAAACACAGCACACATATGGAGTTAGGAATCTATTGTTAGTCCAGTTTATCTTTTAACCGTTAAATAGTCTAAATTGTCTAGCTAATATCCCATTAATAGTGAAGCAAATTCTTGAACATAATTTTCTAACATCTGTCTCTTTTCTCTGCCATCCATTCAATGTCCTTCTCCAAATGCTCCAAATGCTGTCAGTTACACTCCTCCTCAAGAAGACTCGGACAGGGAGGTAGTAACAGCTTTCCACTTATTCTTTTGCATTGCAGCAATCACAAATCATATTCAAGATGAAGGCTGCTGCCTTTCATTTTCTTTAAGGAAAGAAAAAAAACCCACAGACAGTTTTAATATGATCAATCTGACTGTTTCCCACTACACTAATCTAACTTGTCAAAACGTGGAAACATATTTAAACATTTTGTTGATTTCCTCTTATCTTTCCCATTAAGATTATCTCTGCAGTATCTACTGTATTGATCACTCAGTACACATAAGCACCATAAATACAAGACTAGCATTAGAATTTATTGCAGCAGAGAGAAATTCAGCTTCACATTTGAAAAGGCTATTTCCAAGGGTAGCCTTATGTAAGATTATCCCTCAGGGGAGCAGGAATTGAAAGCTCAGGTCTATGATCTTTCCTTGTATTTCCTTGTAGGTATTTCCTCATTTCCCGTGTTCACTGTAGGAAGTGGTATCTAAGAAATCACATGGAAAGAGAGTTTTGAGGAATGTCATACCACTGTACTGAGCCCTTTTTCTTATGGTCAGTCATCTTTCTTGAAAAACATAAAGAATGAAAAATAATTTTTTAATTCCATGCCTCAGGATGAGAAATCACCTTGAGCACTCTAACTCTGGGGGACTTTATGAAAATTATCATAGAGAATGCTTTGATGTGCATTCTGAAAACGTCCCAACAGCTTGCATTGTGTTTGTCTGGCAAAGTTTTGGTAGTGGGGTGCCGCAGGGATGCGTTACGGGAGAAGATGCCAGCGTTGCCCCCATGTAGAACACAGAGAGTTCTAGCCAGCAACAGGATGGACCTGCTTCTGGCCAAGGCAAGTCCATCAGCAGCAATGGTAGTGCCTCTGCAATAAGATATTTAACAAGAAGTAAAAACCACTGAGCAGCAGCAGCTGAGAGAAAGGAGTGAGAACAGGTAAGAGCAGCAGCTCTGCAGACATCAAGGTCAGTGCAGAAGTGGAGTGGAGGAGGTGCTCCATGCACTGGAGCTGAAATTCCTCTGCAGCTTGGGATGAAGACCATGGTGAGGCAGGCTGTGCCACTGCAGCCCGCTGAATTCCATGATGGATCAGATATCCACTGGAGTAGTTAGTTCCTTAAAGACTATACGCCATGGTAAGGACCCTTGAAGAGAGTTCATGCAGGAATGTGGACTGTGGGGAGGATTCTCTCTGGAGCAGTCAATGAAAGATGATGTCTTGTGGGTGGAACCCCACACTGGAGCAGGGGAAGATCATGAGGAGGAAGGAATGGCAGAGACACAGCATTATGAAATGAACACACTTCCCATTCCCCATCCCTCTGTGCCACTGGGTCAGGAGAGGAGGTAGAGAAACAGTGAGTGCAGTTGAGCCCAGGAAGAAGAGAGGGGTGGGAAGCATGGGGGTTTAGATTAATTCTTATTTCTTATTATCCTACTCTGATTTTGATGTGCCATAAACTAAATTAAGTTTTGCAGTACCTCAACCTTTAGAATGGTATTAATTTTCATTATGAAAGATGTATTAAGGCATTTAAATTCCTCATGCATTTTATATACGCTTTTGTATGCAAATCCAGCCTTTCCTAGATATTTCTGGAAAACAAATTTTAGCATTTGAGAGCTGAAAACTCAATGATTTTTAGACTATTCTGTCAAGTAGAGGAGAGTGCACATGTCCCTACATCCCTCAAATGACATCAAACTCTACAGCACCAAAATGTACACCCCAATACCAAACAAGAAACTATCCATAAGAGATCAAAAGTAACAACTAGAGGATATCTAAGGAAAATAGGAGAGTTCAAAAGCAGTAATACTGTTTTGTCTCCCTGTAACTACAAGGACTTTGAAGACACACCGGTGAAACTGCACATTTCTTATTTCATAAAGACAAGTGAAAATAAACTATTTCTGTAATGCTGTGGAAAAGCTTATTTTTTCAGTAGCATTTCTGAATGAGAAAAGCTGATTTCAGCTGCAATAGGATGTATTTAGCTACCTCTTTTTACTGTAAGAGAAATGAGCTAGATACAAAAAAAATTCTCAGGATTAAAATTCAGCCATTTTTCATTCAACTATTCAGCTGGAAAACATAATATAAATTACACAATAATTTTTATATGTGACTTGTTGGAGGGAACACAGGCAGAGACTAGTTAAGAAATAACTTTCCAAGACTAGGAAACGATGTGCTTAAAAAAGAGCAAGTACCTTGAGAAAAAATAAAAACATGCATCAAGTAAGTAAAACATTTCGATACTAAATTTAGAAAAAACAAAAACAATTCTCATGGTCCAATGGGTTTTCCTTGGCACATATTTTTGGTAGTGATTCTGCTTTCAATACAGAAAATAGCACATAATGCAAAAAACATGCTGTCTTTTTTCCTTTCTTTCTTTTCTCCCATCCTTTGCTATTCTCTATGCCTAAAATTAATTTATAATTATTTTATTTATTTATTTAATTAATATTATTTCAATGTAATTTTGAAGGTTTGCTTTGTCTTCAGTTCTTGACCTGCAGATCACATTATTGTTGGATTTTTTTTCACATTTTTGATCAGTGAAATCTTATACAGTTACATTCTAGACTTCTGTTTCTACAGATAGTTTTTCTTTTTTCTGAGTCTGGAATTAGAGACACTAATTTGCTTCCCTTATTTTCAGAGCACTAAATCATGCCACTGGGTAAAAACGTACATCATAATAAGGGAACTACTTTTTGTTTATTTACTACCTAAAATGTAATACCAAACAGTTCACATTGCTACACATTAAGATAAAATATGTGGAGATTTGCAATTATTTGTTCAGCTCAACATGCAGAGCTCTTGACTTTCCTGAATGCTACTCTTTAGTTTATATGACTGAGCCAGGCAAGTAGTACTTAAAAAACCATGGAATAAATATACAGACATCGATGATAAATACAGTGGATTTATAGAAGATTTGTCCTTATGTGTTCGAGGTCATATGATGGATAAAATTTCACTGTGCATCTGCCCAAGATACATGGTTGCCATAACCACCTTGAGCATGTAATATTTCTAGATGTAATCATCTGCCATCAGTTACTGCAACATTTATTTTTTCCCAAGGGAGTGTACAGCAAACCTGACAAGAATCAATAGAATATAGTATTTTAAAAGAGCTGTGCACATGGTGGTAAACTGTAATGAAGAAAGCTCTGTATGTGTGAAAAACACCACTGATAGATTGAGGGTTGCTCTAAGAAATGCAAAGTTCTCTGCTTTTCTTAACTATAAAACCTAAAAGTTACAGACAACCACTTTGGCTGTGAACTGCCCTTTTAGTTAGACACTTAAAGTTAGACCTAGTGACTTGTGTCTTTACAGGTAAAGACTCAAGTGAGTGCAGAGCTTTGTTTCTTTCAGACTGGAGGTGAAAATTACGTATAGAATTACCAATTGTAGAAGCAACAAAAAAAGCAACCAACCTGCTAGTCCTTGGTGGGCTGGAGGAAGCAGTGAAAGTAGAAGTGAAAGTACGAGAGTGTCATAGCAACAGAGGTCCTAACAGAAACCCTGCCTATCACAGAGCTGTGATACAGACACAGACTAGAAAGAATGCTTTGCTCACCCCCATTGGGATTAACTCCATGGAGGAATATTCTCGTGTTTTCCTTGAGAATTTATGCCACAAGTCTTCCTGTTTGCTAGTCCATCCCATTACTCATGAGATAACATTGGGCTAAAAGTTAAGAAGTAGCTGAGCTAACAGACTCAGCAGCAGGCTTACTAGCAGTCAATAACTAAAGACAGGAAGTAGAAGGTGGTTAATGTTTGCTGCAGCAGATCACAGAACCATAGAATGTTCTGAGTTGGAGAACCTTAAAGATTGTCTAGTTTCAGCCCTCCCTGTCCAGAGCAGGGACACCTTCCACTCCACCTCACAGTAAACATATGTTTCCTAATATCTAATCAAAACATATGCTCTTTCAGTTTGAAGCCCCTCAAATTCCCCCTTATTCTGTCTCACATACCCTTTTCTCTCCAGTTTTCTCATAGGCTCCCTTCAGGACCTAGAAGGCTACAATTAGGTCTTACCAAAACCCTCTCTTCTTCAGGCTGAACAGCCCTAATGCTCTTAACCTTTCCTCATAGGAGAGGAGCTCCATCCCTGAAATCATCATCGTGGTCCTCCTCTGAAGTCAGTCCAACAGGTTCTTGTCCTTCCTCTAGTGGAGACCCCAGAGCTGGAGACACTCCAAATGGAGGTCTTACAATCACATATATAAAAAATTTAATGGAAGATGAAGGCTTGCACAAAGCCCTGTGGAATAAGGAAAAGGATAATATTTTAACAACATTGAGGTTTTAGTATTTGAGAAAAAAAAATTATCTGTATTAATATAATGAAAAAAATTCAAAATATTGAAGTTTCAAAGCAAGTGATCAAATGAAGTGAGTTTTAATTTTCTAAGTGGCCGATATGTTCCCCATCCATCGTTGGTTTTCATGCTAACTCACAGAGCATCAACAAGCTGCCTGGAAAGATATGCCTTGGAACTGAGACCACAAACTAAAATGACCTGAATCTTCAGAAGTGTCTCTATACCAGAATCAATATTTATTTGGACCTCATGATTATGAGTTTATGATAATTTTGTCACAAATATTTCAGTTATGAAATTGTTTGGAGTTATTCCTCTTTGGATGCAATCGACCAAGTATGATATATCTAATTCTAAGAATTTTTTTCCTTTTCTTGTAGAAGTTATTTTGTCCATCTTCGTCTTTTGTGTTCTCTCGAAAGGCCGCTTTCTGAACAGAGCCTTTTGCTGTCTCCAAGACTTGCTTCACCCCACGGGAACTGGGGTAGCTTTGCCTCCATGCTCTGGCCAGCTCAGGGTTCCCTTGCAAAGGGCTTGATCCACTCATGTGTTTTCAGCTGGGCATGAAATACTCACACACTTTGATCAAATCAGCTGCAGTTCCTGTATTTAACATAGGTACATAGTTTTCTAGGTAGTTTTCTTCCCTTTTGGAACATATTTCTTGCAGTGGATTTGGGTACATGTTATATCTGTTATCTGGGAGTAGAAAGGAATCAGTTCTCTGCACCTCAAACTTACTATGGAGTTACAAATACCCTTTATCACTGAAAATGTGTTTCCTTGTTCAGTGGGTATATATATTTTTTATTAATAGAAATAAGACAATTGCTGCATGAAGTCACTCTCCCACACACTGTCTGCAAATAACCATTGTGGCAGCCCTGCTTGGAACTGCAATCACTGGCTTTCAAGGCGCCAGGGAGCTGCAAAAATATTTTCTCTGTCTTGAAATGTAGAAATGTGATGGGGGTTTTCATGTACATAAACAAGATCCATACAGATTCTCAGTGAGTCCCTGGTATGAGAGTTGCAGGGAGAAGCAGCACTACTCCCTCAGCAACATGTGTAGGTACCTCTGGATTAACAGCAAATCTCAAGTTATTTCAGACTTTTACTCCAGTTTATGGGTGAGAGCTATGGTGACAAAAGCTAAAGGCAGTCTTGTATCAGGAATTCAGACATGGGAACTGTGCCACTTACCAGATTCAATTCTAGTCTCAAGTAAATTGATACAGTCAGACCTATTGGCCTCTTTTTCCCCCTCATTCACTAACAGGGTTGTACAACTTCTCTTCATATATACAGGCAACAAAAACTTTATATATATATATATCTATTTAGCAGACTTGAGTCTAAAATTGTAAGAAAAAGATAGACCTTCAATTTCACATTCTTTAGATACCAGAGAAATAGCATCTGTTTCAGGTGATTTTATGGATTTATATGGGATAATTACTAGAAGGCCTGTGTTTGTGAGCTATTAGTAAAGCAGAAAAAATGAAGGAGCAGCTGATAAACAGTGTTGAGGAACTGGCTGGCTTTCTAAACCCAGGTCCCAAGGAAGATCATTAAAAAACATGTAGGATATTAGAAGTTCAAACTTTGCTAAAACTCAGTAATCTCTAACTAATGAGTACTATGAGATTTTTTGCAGCATTTGGAATGCCAGCAGCTATAGACCATGCAAACTTGAAGAAATTATTGAATAACATATTTGGTTATAAATTAAAATAGCTAGCTTTCAAGAGAAAGGAAGTAGAAAATTGATGATCTATTTTTCCTTTACACAATGTCATATAGATAACTTTTTTTATCACAGATAGAGAGGCATTAATTATGGGTGCTGACCATCTATGCTAATCTGTACTTTGTGTTTCACATAACAATTTGTGTAACATTCTACAACCAACTGAATAGTATTTTATTTGCAAGGAATACTATTCTGAAAGATCACCTCCCTAAGCATAATTATACTAAACAATCAGAAGTCAAACACCTCTCCCTTACTAAACTTGCGTTCTGCAAGATACAAGCTTATCCTCCAGCACCTTTTCCTTCCAAATTTGAATTATCTTAAAGTAAGTGTGTATTCACAATAAAAATAATCCATTCTTGATAGGGAAAAAAAATGAGAGAAATTTAGCTCATTACTTTTGAGAGAAAGTATTTTTAGATTTGTTTACATAGAATCCTTAAATCTTTCTATAGAAGAAAAATCTTTCTGTAGAAGATACAGAATTACCCCATATCATAACTGAATATTGTTAGTATCATTGGTTTAAAAATGCCATTCATTGTATCTTTATTTTCATTCAGAAAAATATTGTCAAATTATTTACGTAAAACAGTATTTATGTGGGGGTGGTGATCAAAGTTTTCAACACATTATGAATTAAAAATTAAGACTACATATAAAGTGATTCAACCTGCAAAGCAAAGGGAGGCCAAGATGACAGCACTGCAAGCAAAATTCAAGAAATATGTATTTGATCAATATCTTCTGGAGCCTGTATAAATTTCTTTGGTTCCCTATCCCCATATTTGTATAACTCAGAAGCAGCCATGGGAAACTGAGTTGTGGTGATTTCAGTGTGGTTAGAATGAGTCCCAGAAAATATAATAAGAACAGGTGAACTACCAACATGACTCCTCTGTGGTGATACAGGTTGGCTTTTGTTCTCTGTCCCTACTTACTCAGCTTTCATTATTAGCTTACATTTCAAGTTGAAAAGAGGGCTTTTTTTTCAACCCTTCTTTAACACCCTACTTAAACTTTGCTTTAGATATATACCTTTAAGATATATGAGAACAAAACTGTAGAAAGTCTAAGTAGGATTAAAAAGAGTTGGGGTTGTATGATATGCCTACATACTACTTATTCAGACTAGAGTTTGGCAACATTACTTAGTCTTCCAAATACATTCTTTCTGTTTATTAAGATATGTAAGAACAGTAAAATTTCTGGTTTAACAGATACTATTTTCCATCCTTATTAATGTGAACACACATCAATTATTGTCTGAAGAGGTTAATGCCTGTGTCACTGTTGAGGGATTGGTTGTGTATAACAATCTGGTAAAATGGGATTTCTTCCATATTTTTGAGTGTTTGAAAGGTCAGAGAGACTAAATCTGCCTGTAGCTTAACTGCAGGCTAGATTGTAGGGTACTTGGGCTTCTTGTTAAAAAAGCTATGTGGGTAAACTCTCTGTATGTTCCACAAAAATGGTGCAAATACAATTTTGGAGTTGATGTGGAGTGGACAGTAGTGTTCAGTAGCAATGAAGAAAGCAAGGAGTTCTGTCATGCTGCACTCAGATACTGTCAAATAAAATGTAGAGGAGAGAGAAGTTGTACTTGGAAAAGGCTGGTAACCTTATTACTATTATTTGTTAAGTAAAATTGCTCTCAGTAAACCAAAACTCATGCAACAAATACACATCGTTGACACTACATTAACAGCTGGAGAGAAAAGAGGATATGAAAGACATGAACTTGTGTTCTGAAAGGTAATTCATCCCATCTAGAACAGAAAAAGAAAAGGAGAAGCTTACTCTACCATGGTCATGTTGTGACAAGGATTTCAAGGAATGAACTAATCTTGTATTCCATCTCAATGTTTCTTAGGGAGAAAAAAAACCCACACACAACTTCCCCCCTCCCAGTTAACAAAAAACCTAAAACAAAAACCAACCCCCCACTGTCCACACTTTTCTCAGAACTCCACTGATTTGTCATTGTTTTATTATGTGATGAAACAAGCACTGACTCACCATGTTACAAAAGTGTGTCTGAGTCTTTAAAACCAATGTAAAGCAAGCCAAAAAATAATCCTGAATAGTCTGTACAGTCATATAGATTTAACATGTCTACAGCTGTCAGCGTTTATGGGTGGATTTGTTATTCACTCAGACACAATCACCTCAGTCTAAATTCTCATGCCTTTTAGACACAAGATGTAATGTTGAAGCTGGAAAATGATTTCTTGCCAAAATTATGAGTGGCATCTTATCAAGCACCTATGAGCCTCAGATGGTCAAAAAGAAATTGTTTTACTACAAATCTAATTTATTCTACATATTCCCCCATCTGCCCCCCAGTTAATTAATGCTTTACCATGAGCCACGCTTCTCTTTCTATTTCTCTGAGTGCATACACTGCTGCTGAGAGAAAAAAAAATATTTTAAAAAATAGTGCAATTCCTGAATGAGAGAGTCGTCTTAAAAAGAATCTCTCTGAGCCTTTAGTCTCTGTTCTGAACATTTTGACATAAACTACACTGTGTGGAAAGAAGACACTGGGTTTCTTTGAATGTTGTTTTTGTTTCCTGTAAGAGCCATGGAGAATTTGGCACCAAGTTCCTGCAGTGTAGATATAATGGTTCTCGCTTCCACCAAGTTAATTACTTTGGCAGCAATATATCCTCTAAGCTCAGGTTCTGCTACCAGGTAATTACCACCTTATAATTAACTATCTCTTCAAAATGGTTTAGTCTCTGGCTTTGCATCATTTGTAATTGAATCCACAACATCGAAATAAGTCATTTTCCAAAGGCCTTAGAGTCAAAGGGACAAGTAACTTGTACATCTGAAGTTGAAAATAAAGTTAAGAATACATCTCCATGAGCTCATCTTTCAGCTGGTTTCCAGCCTTTCTGGATCCTGACCAGTGTTTCTACTTACAACTTTTCATAGAATGGTTTGAGTTGGAAGAGACATTAAAGTTCATCTAGTTTCAATCCTGGTGCTATGTGCAGGGACATCTTCCACTACCATATTATTCAGAGCCCCAGCCAGCCTGCTTGTGAACCCTCCCAGGGATGGGGTATCCACAACTTCTCTGGGAAATCTCTTCCAGTTCTGAATTCCCTCACAGTAACCTTTCCTAATATCTGATCTAAACTTACTCTCTTTCAGTTTGTAGCCGTCCCCCCTTATTCTGTCTTTTAAAATGTCTCTCTTATAGGCTCCCTTCAAATCCTGAAAGGCTGAAATTAGGTCTCATCAAAGCCTTCTCTTCTCCAGGCTGAACAATCCCAATTCTCTTAGCCTTTCCCTGTAGATGTGCTTCATCCCTCTATTCTTCTTGGTGTCATCCTCTGGACTTGGTGCAATAGGTTTATGTTCTTCCTGTGCTGGGACCCCAGGGCTGGATGCAGCATTCCAGGTGGGGTCTCACCAGAGCAGAGCAGAGAGGCAGAATTTCCTCCCTTGCCCTGCTGCCCACACTGCTTTTGATGCAGCCCAGGACACAATTGGCTTTCTGGGCTGCAAGTGCACATTGTCAGCTCACATCCAGCTTCTCATCCATCTACATCCCCAAGTCCTTCTCAGCAGGGCTGGTCTCAATCTGTTCATCTCCAACCGATGTTGATACTGGGAGTTGCCCGGATCCACGTGCAGTACCTTGCACCTGGTCTTAGTAAACCCCATGAAGTTCCCATGGCCTCAGTTCTTGAGCTTGTCCAGGTCCCTCTGGATGGCATTCCATCCTTCAGGTGTGTCAATAGCACCACTCAGCCTGGTGTCATCAGCAAACTTGCTGAGGGTGCACTTGATCCCTTCATCTCCGTCATTAATGAAGATATTTAATAGCACTGGACCCAGTATGGACCCCCAATGGACAACACTTGTCTGTGTTCATGCCATGGCCTGGCCACTTAGTTTTGCCAGGTAACAACTGAATGAGTGAAATTTTTGCAAGCAGTTAAACTTGCTGAGGATTAAACTATCTGTTAAAGATATTGTTGGACTGTTGAGCTCGTTCTTCCTCTTCATCAGTGTACTTAAAACAAGTATGTTATTCTGTTACTGATCAAGAGTACAATCTGATGGTGTCTGATCAGTCTGGGCTCTGTCTGGGACACCCAACTGGCACAGAAGAAGTATTTCCATCGTGGCAAAAGAAGAGTCTCCTCAATCTCACAAGCTGCTTCAAGCTTTCTGCATGTCCTATGTCTAGCCAAGGAAAAAGAGCAATCAGGACATGTTAAATGCCAAAGCTTCTTAGACCTTGAAGCCCTAAATTCCTGCATAACAGGTAAGAAAGGAAACCCAAAGAAATAAACAAAGAAACCACCCATATTTTTGTGGAATTAGGTGTCACAGGGACGGATTTTCTTCTGCACACTGAGATCTCCAATTTTCAGCATGGAATCAGAATTTTGAGTGAAGTGTGGGGACCCACAATAGAGCCAAAACAATTGAGAGAAGTGTCTTAACAAATATCTCTCCACTCAGCATTTGCCAAGGAAAGGTTAACCTTTTTTCACGATTTTGCAGATCCCTGTCTCAGATTCTGTCCTCTGCCTTGTTGTTCTACTCATGAGTATGGACTAAATTAAGCAGCAGAGCATGTACAGTGAGGTACTGCAGCACCAAATACTGCAGCATTCAGGTTGTATCTAACTTGCTCAGGAAGAGCCTGTTAGAAGGAGTCATAGCACTCAAGTGCTCCAAAAAAGTTTTTCCTAGTGGGAGTATTCTAGCAATAGAAAGACCAGCCCTTGCTTGGTTTTCAGCCAATATAGAATTACAAAAAATCAGACCAAGCATGCAAAACTGCTACAAATTCACTGTTTTCATGTACAGCACATGGGGCTGGCCTCAGGCAGTCTGACAAATCTGGCCCTGTCCAACAGTCAGTAAGTCTCTAAAGGCTGATGCATGGTGCTGAGTTTGGCTCCTGGGAAGGTTTTTCTCAGCGGTGAGGTAGCAGAGAAGAGGGTAAGAAGAAATGAGGCAGATGCATCTATACATGAAGACTCTGAAATTCATAAAGACATTGGAACTAATTGTAGTTTCTACATGAAAAGGTATGTAGAAATAACACTCCTGACAAGAGCAAAAAGACTGATCACTAGCCATACCACTTGGGAATGATCTGGGGCATGGGATCTTGTCACGTGCATTTGTTTTATTTCTGCAAACAAGAAACACACATCTGGGATTCTACTGCTCTTGAAACAGAAACTTTGTGTTCAAAGCACCCTGACACACATACGCTAGGGAGTACCACTTCATGCTAGATGTCTAACTTAGCAGCAGGAAAACTGAGAAAAGAAGAATTTAATATGAATACCATATTTATCTTCTCTTCATATCTGATGCCCAGGATATAAACATTTTAATTAATTAATTAACTTTTTCTTTTAATCATATGCCCTATTTTATCATGTACTTTGGAAAAAACTCCTCATTGAAATGAACAGTAAAGTACAACAATTTCCCTATCTGCCTGTTCTACTCTATTTTAAACTAGGCAGAAAACATCTTTTACAAGGCCTGAGCAAAACCTAATAAAGATTGCATTTAGTAGCTACGATAAGAAAAAAGAGATCTTGATTCATTGGAGCATCAATATTTCCAGCGATACTGAAAGCTGGAATAGAATTTCAGACAAAGGACAGCATTTCTCACAATTGGATACTTTGAAAATTTATGTCTGAATAGTTCTTCCAGCTGCTAGTAGTAAAGATTGAGTATCTCAGGTTATATAAGCACACTTTCATCTACATTATCCTTTATTCAGTCCTTCTAAATGGAAAAGATTGCTTATCAGTTTACATGAGTTTTCCTGTGTAAAACCATTAGGCAATAGTCTCAGCAGTTACTGATCTCTCAAACTCCAGTGTTTCACTGCTGCTTTAAATTAGCTGAGAATATGCTTCATCCTGTTTCTTACACTATCTATGCATAAATCCCAGTGCACACGTATTATCTATTCCACTGGGCCTATCAAAGTGTCAGAGACTTCAAATGATACAGAAAAAAAAGTCTTCAAACAGAGAAGGTAACAGTCTGCTGAACTACTGCAAAGGAGTTTCAGACACTAGAAGAGTGTATTTGGAAAGAGAAAAAAAGCTGGATGCCAAGAATACCAAATTTAACTTTGATCTGCTTCATATCAAAGAGCACACATATTTTAATTAGATCTTAGGCTCAAAAATTATTATTGTGCTGCCAGACAGAATTAGAAACATTTAGTGTTATCTTGGAGGAACTTGGGGATTTCCACACTGGCAGAAGAGCATTAATTACAGTAAGTAGTGCACCGTAGCTAACTATATTTTTGAAAAATTTGCAATGTGCTTAGTGTTCATGCCTTTCACCAGATTGAGAGCACTACAGAATGAATTTTTATTTACTGACAAAACAAATCATGGCATGACCATTAGCTATGTAGGTTTTCTTGTGCTGCAAAATATTCACAACTGCAGAGTAAACATATATTCATATAAGTAGGTTTTGCAATCCTTGAGTTTAGATAGGAGAGGAAAAGTTTGTATACAGATATGAAATCTTTTATGAGATTAGCTGAAACAGCTAATAAAAGTAAGACATACTGTGAGACCCAACTACCTTCATTACTGCACTGAACTGTTGAGTGTCACATACATTAGTCGTAAACTTCAGTCTACATAAACTTCATAAATCTATTGAATAAGACTGGAAGGAATAGCCTTAGAAGGTAAACAAACTCATGCAGCCAACATATTAGGCACAGGCTAAGTGAGAAGCCATTTGGGGAAAACTCTAGCCAGCCTTCATACCATATCATACCTCAAACAGTGCTCAAACTGTCTTAAAAATAACCTTGATGTTTGACAAAAACATTCTCTCGGAAAGTTGCTTCAAATCTTACTTTATACAATTTTTCAGTTGTTCTGTTAATCACAGCCAGCCCATACCGATATGCTTCCACGCTGTAATGATTGGGGTTTTTTTCTGGTTAAATACCTCTCCCTTCTCCTTTGCAAGTATACCGTGAGTACCTTAGAGAATCTCTTCTGGCTTGATTTTGTTGAACTCAGGAAGCCAAGCTCTTGTAATTTCCATTTGTATGTAACACTCCATCTGTACCATGATTACCTTGAAATGTCTTCAGGTGAGAACCTCTTCTGAGTTTGTCTTCCTGCAAGTCAGCAGAACAGTATTATCCAGAGAATTTCATAACATTTTCACCATCCTACCTACAATAGCATTAATACCCTGTAAATGCAAACAAATCAGATTCCAATCCCCAAAATTCATTTAATAATTTAGTTCAGAACTATAACATTTCCGCATGACCCACTGTTGCTTCAACTTTGCCCATTCTCTCATCTTTCTAACTTGAATGAAACTGTCCCATACTTACCAACAGTTTCCCTAGGTAATGCATCAAAAATGCTATTTCATTTTTAGGAAAATCAATTATTTCTGTTTGATACAAGTTAGCCTCAGTAATCCCATTATTTTTTTCATTGAATCCCACCTTTTATTTTTTAGTTTCTGCGTAGCTCCAACTTTTCATCACACTATTGTCTAAACCATTAAAAAAGTCTGAAATTAAAGCAATGGGTTTTTAGTTGTTTGTACAGGGCTTTTTTCCCTTAAATATAAGCTGTTTTCTGAGGGCTCCCATAACACTAAATTACCTCTCTCCTAACCTGAAGTTGTCTCTCTGCTTGTTTTTTCTTATCAAAGCTACCAACACAAATATATTACAGGTGAACTTAAAAATTTTGAGTTACTAGTAGATTTATAACTGGTTTTAGCTACTTAACATCCCTTATAAGTTATACAGCTGTCAGACCTATCCTGGTTTCAGCTAGGGTAGAATTATTTTCCTGACATTAGCTGTTACAGTGTTATGTTTTGGAATTGGAATGAGAATGGTGTTTTGGATTTGGAATGAGAAGGGCGCTGATAACACTGTGATGTTTTAGTTTTATCTAAGTCATGTTTATCCTAAGTCTCGTGCTCTGCCAGTGAAGAGGGACACAAAGGAAACTGAGAGGGAGCCTAGCTGGGACCAGTGACCTGAACTGACCAAAAGGATATTCCACACCACAGAACACCCTGCCCAGTATATAAGCTGGGGGGAGTTGCCCAGAAGGGGAGCTGGTCTGGGTTCAGGAAGGGAGTCTGGCATCGGTCAGTGGGTGGTGAGCAATTGCATGGTGCTTCACTTAGTTTTCCATTTTCATTTTCACTAATACTATAATTTACCACTGTTACTGTATTTTACTTTATTTATTATGTATCTCAACATACAAATTTTACTTTGATTCTCCTCTCCATTCCACCAGGGTGGGGGTAGAGAAAGGGGGGGAATGAGGGATGTGTGGGGCTTGATTTCCAACTGGGCTCAAACCACAACAGTCCACAATACAGACCTGTTTCAAAACCCACTCTGGAAGCTCAGAAGACCTTAGTACCAGCAAACAGTATGTATATAGCAGCACTCAGTGTGCCAAATGTGAGAAGGTTCCTCAGAACACAAAGAGTTATACAGCAACAGGGGTAGATAAACCTGTTTGGAAAACTCAGGTGATTTCCTAATCACAAGTGAATTCTGGTCAATAATAGCCTTAAATACCACTTAATTTCATGTTTATAAGCTACTGGTTTTTTAGATAATGTTTCTATTATGTAAGATAGGCTAAGTAACTGATAATACCATCTTCAATTTATTAAGGTGGAAAAACATTATTCAAAAGATGTTTATGAGATTTCAAGTGGATGGAATACCTCGCAAGCCACTCATAATAGCTTAAAAGTGATGTTAGCACAGAGTAGCAAATACATTAAGCAATTCCTAAATTTATTCCTTCAAAGTAGATACTTGTTTCCTTCATTTGTCCCTCAAATTTGATGCCAGTGAAACAGTATCTGAAGGTAGTAGCTGGACAAGCACAGCAATTTTACGAAGCAGATATTTAAAATACCAATTCTGATTAGATAAACTATTGTTATTTTCTGTAGTTCTGATACCTATCAGGCTGTCAGTGCCTGTATTCAGTCACAGATCATGCATAAAATTCACAGCAGAATGTGACTGATGACTGACAGATAAAAATATTAATATCTACACATTACACTGTGAATTAATGCATTGAATTTTAGGTGATTCAGCAAACCATTAGTAGTAACATTTATTTTTAGCATGCTTTCATTTTCTGCATGCTTTCATTTTCTTCTTGGATCTATATTGGGCATATTTCATTTGAAAGAAATTATATGTTTCCTCATTAACAGAATAATTATGGACCACAAATATGTTTCTGTTTATGGCAGAGATGATGTTTTGATTATGCATCCCAAAATAGAGTGAAAGAATCTGGCTAGGAGTCTCAGTACTGCTGAAGTAAAGACAACATATTTTTAATAGATGGTTAAAGAGAAGATACTTAAACTGTAAATCTGACTAACTTTAAAATATACCGGAGCATTACAGAATTGCCTGATTACCTGCTTCCCATATCAAATTAGTAGACTTTAAAGAGTCTTAAAGGACCATTACTAGATAATACTCTTTCCAGTAGAAGCACAACAACATGGTCCATCCTATGCATGGACTGACTCTTGTACTGTATCTTGACTGCTGATAATGCAGAAATGTAGGCAAAGAGACAGGTACATGAGCCTCACATCAACATAGGACAACTTAAGAGTGATACAATTTTAAAAGCTCATTCTTCCTTGAGAAGGTTTTTGTGGTAGGATGCTCTTTAAGTCTGGTAATAATAGCCATAACTGAGTCAATCTGTCAACAAAATTATCTATTGTAGCATTAAACTTTGGCAAACCAAGTCTGGCAGTTGATATTTCAAGCAGACCTATTCACGTGTTTAAAGCCCAATTCATCCTGCAGTACAGTTTTTCACAATCTGTGTAGCATATACAAGAATCAGACATTTATATCCTTACAGGACACATATTTTCTGCAAGCTCATAGATATGCAATGACAAAGCAGCTGGCCTATATGATAATGAGCAATACAACTACTCACTATATAATGTAGAAGATACAATTTTCTGAAGATTCAGTATTTTTTTCAAAGTCTGTGTTCAGAAATGTTCTAAATATTCTAAAACTACTGAAGTTATTTTATTCTCATTTTTCTTTTAACAGTTGATCCCCCAAAATTAATTAAAATGCCGACTTTTAGCTTTGGCCTGTTAGAACTTCATTTATGATTAAAACATCGTGTCAACACATCTGGCTGTCAGGAGAACAGTCATCTACTTTTAAAAAGTCAACTAAACTAGATGTTTACCCATTAAGACTCAGCATAAATGTTAGACAGTGCTATTCTGAGAGTGAGATATGAGTAATTGAAAAAGGATTAAAATATTATAATATTATATTAATTTCTCCTTCTGTTTCTGAAAACTCCTGAGAAATAGTACCAGGTCTTATCACATCAATGGCTAACACTGACATATAACAGGTCAGCTAAAGAAATCAGTTTCCTTCTTCATAATTTCTTGCCTCTCTGTAACTTCTCCCCTGATTCCAGCAATCAGTGTGGCAAAATCTCCTTTTACCAAAATACTCTGAGAGCTTGACAAACAGATCATTCATCAGGACTGGAAAGCTGCAACTTGAGTAGAACAACTTATGCACTTTATGTACAAAACTACTTAACAATTGCTGGTATAAAAAAACACCAGCATAAAAAATACCAGTATTAAAAAAATATTCAAAACCTATAAATGATATTAGATTTTTATATATATGAGTCTCATAATGATGATATTACAAAGAATTCTTTCAATATTTTACAGTTAAGTGAGACTGCTATGAAGTTTTATGCTACCAGATTGAAAGAAAACTCTATCTTGGGCCAAGAAATATTGGCCTAATTTACACGAGAAAGAAAACAAACCACTGTCAGGATCAGAGTTTTCTGTTGGGTGAAAGAACAGGTTGAAAACTGCAAATTGTAGAATTAATACATAAAGTATTTCCTAGTTTAAATAGTGAAATCTCCACAATAAGGTGCATATGCACCCTTTTTTTGCCAACAAATGCTGTGTAGGACGAAAGTAGGGCTTTTCCCTCACCATGAAACAACCCAGCACAACTAATCCTCAAAAAAAAAAAAAAAATTGCTGGTATCAGGTTTTTAATTCAGACCCACAAGTCTGCAGTAACTCAAATGAGAAATCCAAGCTGAAATCCAAAATAGTGTCAGCCACTGTTGATTTATTTTAATGAGGAAGAGACTGAAAAAACAGCCACAAAATTTGGAGTGTGCTCTTCTGTGGCCTGAAGCCAAAAAACTTCTTGTCACAAATTCTTGTGAAATAAAATTTTTAAAATTTAAATAGGAATGAATGCTGTTTATGAAACCGATTGAAGAAAGGGTTACTGAAAAGTTGGTTTTGGTGACAGAAACTCCATTTATCTAACAGTGCAAAACTTAGCTTTTCAAGAGGGGTGAGGCAATTTCATGACCTTTTTCAAAAACTATTAAGAAATGCTGGCTTCACTTTGTGTCATGTGCAAAATTAAAACTGAGATGGGGCTTCAACCTGTGAGACAAAAAAGAGCTACTATAAGACAATAGGATAACATTCCAGTGATTTTAAATGGCTTGAAAACTGGAGACACAGTACTCTACCCATCGGGATTTGATAGAGCAAGCTGTAAACAATGCTAATGTTCTCTTCCCTTCAAAATAGAAGTGGACAAAACATGGCAAAAGTTTCCGATTCTTAAACATTTTAATGAGTAATAATAATAAACAAATTTTAATAAGATTTCTGAAAGTTGCATTATATATTTTGTTTCTTGGCCATATACCTCATTTATAGTTCTCAGATTGGGGCTTTTATTCTTGTTTTCTCCCTGTGAATAAAGAGAAAGCGCCTTCCCTTCACTTGCCTCCTAGAACTCAGGATGTAAGGAGAAAGTGGCAGCCAGGATTACGCTCTTGACAAAGCTCTGGGAGATCTGACATGAAAGCTTGAGGCTAATTTCCAAACAACTCTTTGGTTTGGGTCAGAGCACATAACAGTCCTCCCCAGGTGCCAGAAAACTGGATTTACAGTTTTCACTCTGAATGATGCACCAACATACTTTGGCTGCTGCAAGGCAGCAAAAGGGAAGGCATATAAAATAAAAGCTGTGTTTTGCAACTGTCCTCCAGTTTTATTCAGCATAGAATACTATAGTAGTTTCAAATTTGGGGTACTGAAAAACTACAGTTCCTTAAAGTACTGCAAGATTTCATCAAGTGTCATGTTATTTGGTGGTGGGAAGGGTTGAGTTAAACCATTTAAAAACAAAACAAGAAATATATAATTCTTATTATTTTTGTTATGGAGAAATTTCAAAAATGTGATCTCTGTTGGCTCAAGAATGTAAGGAAAAGAAAATATACCCTTTGAAGTTCATGGCATTTATGAAGACCTGAGTCATGATTTTTGTACGCTTGAAGTTGACAGTAATTTATTTAGTCCAGCATAAGTATGAGAAATGGTAGAATAAATAGAATACAGTTGTTTCACTGTTACCATATATACTTTTAAAGGTATAATAAGTGACAGAGAGTCTTGCATTCTGTCTTTACATATCAAAGACTTTTTTTTCATTCAGCAAACAACCTTTAATCAAGTCCGTATCTGGAGAAGTAAGAGTGCATAAATGCGTGTGTTTCACAATCTGTATACCAAATTAAAGTATTGTGATCTCACAAACTTCTGTGACACCATCACAGTTTTGGACAGGGCTGAGTAGAGTCTTTGCCTCTTTTTAAATCAAGTCCTTTTTTTTTGGCTGTCCCCATCTCATGGGACAAGGAGAAAGCTCCATGTCTTCAGGGGACTGCACCCAAGTGCACAGGATGAAAATGCAAGCTGTCTCTGGGGTTTATCTTTTTCTCCTGCTCCTTTAGGAATAGGTTGTCCCACCCAGCATATTATCAGTCCACCCATGACCTTGCAGCATTTTTCTGGGGAATAGATTGCTGCCAATGGTGGGTGGGGGAGCAGGATGTGAGGTGGCTTCGCTTTGAACTTCTCTGCTTCCATGAAAACTGCAGAAATTATATACACACTCTAAATCAAGACATAGGGACAGTGTGTTGTAGATGTTCCAGAGTGGAGGGAAGCAGTCAGCACAAAACACTAAAACAGAACAAGGTCAGAGCACCAAACTGGACAATGCATTTAGGGCTGCTTTACTGTCCATCTGTAAATTGTCCATTTACTTGCATTGTCTCCAGTCTTAGTCAAATTTCCACACATATTTGAGCTCTTGGACGTCATTTCCCAGGAAAATTAGCATTCCCCCCTCTCAAAAGCACATGTTTGCAGATCATGGGCTTTTATAGAGGAGTTGTGATGTTTTTCAGCTGATTTCACTTCTTTCCATTAGGCCATTATTTCACTTCTATCCAAAGTAGTAGCCACAGCTGGTCCCCTGCCCAAATGGCTTTTATGCTTCTGAGGGAAGAGGGAAGTTACAATTCCACCCCTCATGGGAAATTAAACATTTATTTATTTTTAAATTTATTTATTTAACTATAACATGATCACAAAACACATGAAGGCTGCAGAAATAAAAGCAGTATTAAAAGATTAGAGTTTAAAAACAGTTCAAAGTCTACCTAGGTAACCTCACAAAAATTTTTAGTGGATGGGATTCTGATCAAAAAGCATAGGATTATGATCAAACATGAACCTGAAAAGGCCATGCCTATTTGTACAACTGGAAGCAACAAGTGCATTTCCCTGAATTATATCCACATCTATATAAAATTGAAAAACCTGAGGCAGATATTTCTTATTGAGCACTAATCTTTGTGTAGTCGTGTAAAAAGCTGCAAAAAATGTTTCCAATTAATTGCTCAAAATACTGGAATGTGTCTTGGATTCTAAAGAAAAGCCATTAGGTTAATTCAGAAAAATGCCCTCATTTTCATGCACACAGGACAATATGATTTAGAATTTGGGAGAATGCAGGGCGATTTTGAAAACTAAGAAAAAAACAATTCAGGAACTGCAATATTGGGATTTTTTTTCCACATAAAATGCAACTTTTAGCAGCTAGTAACTTCTAAAATCGGCTCGTAATAAAGGCACTCTTGAGCCATACCTGTAATCTGCCACAAGTGCATCTCTATGAGCACTTCAGCTCACATCAACAATACTACCCCATACAAATTGAATTTCCCAGTTTTTGCTGTTTACAATATTTTGGTTCACATTGCAGAGCAGACAAATTACAAGGAAGCAGATTCTTTCCAGATGAAATTAAACTGGAGGGGCACTCCAGGAGCACACCACATGCTCTCCAACCATTAAGGGGCATTCACTTAATAGGAAAAGAGCTAGACTGAAGTAGGCCTACATGTAAAACAAAATTTTGCGTTATCAGAACAGTGTCCTTCTGAAAATTTATGCTTATTGAGTGTATTTATGCTTATTAATGTGAAAAAAGCCTATGAACTACAGAGTCACTATAGAACTTGAGGTCAGTCCTCTAGACTCATTCCTGGCTAGAGAACTCTCCTGTACTAAAATCAGGCATGATTATCATGAGATGGAAGAAGTTTCTTGTGTGTTTGAAGAGCTGGGGACATTATGTTTGTACTTAACTAAATTATAGATAATAAATGGTTTTTAAGGGAAAAAATCTTTTCAAATTCTATCAAAAATAAGCAACATGAAATACCCCTTTCTGAGTAGAAAAATAAGATTCCCATGAATATGCTTTACTGAAAATGAGTTAGATGTCATCTGGAAGGAGATGTAACACACACATGTTTTCTTCTGTGGCAGAAATGAAGGTCAAATAAGAACATTTGTCTTGTCAAATTCATTTATTGATGATGTACAAATTGGGGAACTAAGAAAATCACCGACTGCTTTTTTTTGCAGGACCTGTAAATATTTTTTGATTTTCATGTGCTTCCTGCCTTTTGGTAGTATTTGTTAGCATTTTCAGCTTTTCTATGTTTAGACTCTTTATTTAATCATTTGTTTATATTCAAATGACAGTGGATGTCACGTAATTAACCAATACTAGGAGCTGTAATTTTACAAAATGGAAGCAAAAGTATGAATTCAAGTACTGTTAGTGAGTCTCGTTATACAGTACCAAAAAGCAGCCACAATGCTGTGGCAGCCCAAAGCAGCCCAAGCGGAAATCTCTGAAACGTGGCTCTTAGAAAACTTTACCACACACACTCATCTCATTCTAAAATGCAATTAGAACCTTATATGAGGTATTTGTTATCAGGACATATTCTAAAAAAGGAACAGACTCACGGGTATCATAAAACAGAATACTGTCAACTGAACTGTATTTCACAGAATATGTGCATAATTTTAGTAAAGGTATGCAAAAGCAAATACTTACCAAATGATTGCTTTGATGGCTCACTCACAACTTGGAAATATGCAGCCTGGATCTGCATTTGACATCTCTGTGCATAGCAGTAGGAATTCTGAAGGCTGTGCCATTTCCAGCTTTTTTCAAAGAGCAAACACCAACATTAAAAGCTACAGCCAACCAAATTTAGTGTGATAACCCATCTTTGGTTTTATTTTAAATAATTTGATTCCAGGACTTGGCATTTGATCTAACACAAATCGCAAGATCATAATATTCCCATGAACCAGTAAATCTCATCTTTTTTACACTCTATTCAACAAACTTGAGAGAACCCTGGAAATCAAATATTTCCAATTAATATCAAGAAAAATTTGTTCCATAAGCAGGAAATATAAGATGAATGTGGGGGCATTACTGCAGGGTATTCCAACCATGAGTTCCACATTAACACAGTGCCACCCCAGGATTGCAACTACATCCTGACTTGAGAGAGATTGGTCTTATAACTGAGCAAGAAATAAGTGAACAAAAGACTGAAAAAAATCAAAAACCCTTTGAGAATAGGACTGTATAAATAGAGCTTGTAAGAGATCAATCACAAAAACAATGCAAAGAGTGACTCTCCTGAAGAAATAGTATTACTTTGGTTCAGACATGTTAGAGCTACGAGCTACCAAAGTTTCAAAACTGTTATTTCAGAAGTGTTTCTTAAATTCTTTGAAATGCATCATCTGCACCTAAAGGGGAGAAGATTTCTTTGAGAAAATATGAGAAAGAAATTTCTCGTGGCCTTGGATGTCAATGTATACTTGATATAACAGAGGTTTGCCTTCTTAAAAAGACCATACTGGATATCTTTTATAGCATAAGAAAATTTTTTTATACTTCTGGTAAAAATGTTGAGTAATAGTTCAATGGTCAGGCAGTTACTGAAAGCGGCTAATCAGACTTAAAAGATTTAAGTTTTCTGACAAGTGCATTTCTTGTTAAAAGTTGAAATAAATTTAAAATCTCTTAAAATGACTGCTTAAGCACCACAGGATAATATGTTATTTTCAAAGTCTGATGAGGCAGCTTCTAATGTTCTACTGTTTTTAATAGGTAAGAAAACAAACTGCACATCCCAGAGATAATTTATGCAGATATTTTGTGTCTCTTTCAGCTAAATTATATTGTTACACTTTTCACTATGTATAGATTTCATCTTAGATTTCTAACTCCTACTCAAGCATTTTCTACAGGCTTCCAATACTGTCTTTTAGTTTTTAAACTTCATTTTCTTGTGAAACTTTATGGCTCCACGTGGAGCATACTAAATTTGTGTAGTCTGCAAATAATTTTTTATTGTTTATTTTAATCGATCTTTAAAAATAATCAGTGAAGAAAAAAGTTGTGAGTTCAACATGTTTACTTCCCTGGCAATTGGGTTAATGGACTTCAGGGAGCTTCATTAGTCTCCTTTGGCTCCTGCTGCCAGACCAAGTGTGTTCTGTTCTCTCCTACCCAGAAGCGCTGAGCACTTCTCTGTATCAAAGCCAAGCTTTGAAATAGCTTGTTTTGTTCCCTAAGTTAGGAATTAAGGCAAACACCAGTAAAGCAATTAGCTCAGAACAGGTCTTGTGTATGTTTAAAAATACTGTTGGTTGTCAAATTCCAAAATGAAACTATTGCTATGTATCTTGGTCAAGTAGTGTTAAGAGGCACATAAACCAGACAATTTGGTAAATCATGTTCAGCTGTAAAAGAAAAGTTGTCATATGTGAATGATGAAGTGGTACTACCAGAAATATTGCCGTACTTTATTTTCAAGCAAATTAAAAGTAATTACTGACTTTGAAAATGGAAAGATGTAATTGTCTTTAAACATTTTGCAGAAGTAGCGATGAGTGATGCAAAATTAGAGCTGACCCAATAGCAAACATTAAAATTACTATAAAATTAGCTTAAATTATCATTAAAGAAGTAAATTAAAATAGGTAACTTTCCAAGTGACTAAATAATATTAATATTCAGAATAGAAGTATCGATGTGCAAATCTTCAGTTACAAAGACTAGAGCTTGTTAGCAGTTTTGCTATGAACCCTTTCTAATCCATCAGAAAGACCAATGTAAAAACTGTGTTTTCTATATAAAAATGCTTCTCAAATTGAATTTCTGATTAGAAAGAAATGTTTTCAGAGGCCAAGAAATGTTTATGATATGTCAAAAGCTCAAGATTATTGTACTTCTCTAAAATGGAAAAAGTAGATGGATCTGGTCTTCATAACATAGGCAAGTACCCCTAGCCAGAGGTGATGACAATTATCTGGATACATACTCAAAGCTCTATGCTTTCCACAAAGAGCTGAACAGCAAGAAATGCCTGTCTCTAAACACAGCGGTTAAAATCCCATCCTGTGATGTGGGAGATCCTGTTCCAAACCATAATGAGTCAGCCTACCTTCACCACCTCTTTCTTCTGAAAACAGGCTGCCTCAGTCATTTTGGTTTCCTTATTTAATGAGGTTAACTTCATAAACAACTCCTTAGGTAGACTAGAAAATAGTTAAAAGATATAAAGGGCAGCCTTAAGTGTTTGATCCTTACTATAATGCATGTTTGTTGATAAATTCCCCAAGGTAAACTGTGAAGCACTTGTTTAAAAATAGTCAGATTCACAAAAGGATAACAGAAGTATTTGTAAGAATTTAGGGGTCAGGGAAAGCCTTGTATGCCTTTTGGAATCCTGACGCTTGTTCAAGTACATTAGCAGCATGACATTAAAGAGCCATGTATGACAGTGCTGTCATCTTTCACATTTCAAAACATTTATTTCAGAAACTTCTACAATTATTCACAAATGTTAGATGACAGGATTTCTCAAACAATTTTCCATCATTAGCTATTTTCCTCCACAGTCAGGGAAGGAAAATCAACTGGGTAATTACAACAAAGTGTACAGCCATTGGTCCTGTCACATGGATACTTTTCAACTATTCCACACATATCATTTCACTGAAACCTGTTTCAGGAGGCTTCAATGTCCTGGACATCACTGTGCTTCAGTTAACAAAGCAGGAATACTTGGAAATGCATTCAGATCATGAATTATGGAATTATATATATTGCCACCAGATGTCAACCACAAAGGTATGAATGCTCTAATAGGTTTTGTAAATAAATTAGATGGTTATTCTAGGATTCAGGCGCTACTCTATTCACTTAATGTCATGTTTATCTCTTGAATGTTTCTTTTTTTTCATGCTCTAAACACTAGATAATGAAAACATTGATCATACCCGAATTTAACAAATATGTGATGGAAAGAGAAATAATAAATTTTAAGTTTCATGACATACCATCTTTTTCTAGGAAGCTTCCTTTCTTAACACTTGAAAACCTTTGCTGTAAGAGTCTTTTTGTTGAATATAGGCTTTACTTTGCAAGGATGTGTTTGTAAACTGGCCACGGGAGAAAGGCATTGGCAGGGTAAAAAGTTTGAAGAGAAAACACAGTGTTCTAGTGAGTAGCCCTGGGCTTAATTAAAATATATTTAGAGCTTTGTTGGAAGCTATTTCAACCAGTGATTTTTTTGACTTTGTACAACAGGGATTCGGTTGTTCCAAAACAAATTGAGAGAGGCATTTCTTCATGTTCAACACTCACCATATAAACACTGGATACAGTTAATATTTAACAGGAACAATACACCTAACACTTGCCAAAGTCTCGGTGTGCCAAGTTAGGCCTTCAGGAGGGCCCACCTTTAGACATTAGGTCATCTGTGTAACGATGGATGTGGAGCAATCTTAACTTGGAGCCTTTAATATTCAGATTCATCTACTGGGTCATGGCTTGGAAGACATATTGTGCCACTGCCAGTTTTCTGAGTAGACACTCGTTTCAATTCTTCACTTTCACTTCTAGTGAAATCACTTATTGCAACCATTTTCCAAAGAAGCTGGGCAGGGGATGGTACCACAGAAACCAACCTGCTCATCAACCTTGCCAGTAGGTCGCAGCTCCAAAACAACACAGTTCACATCTTTGATACTTTTTGGCCCATTTCCTAAACCAAAATTGTACGGCAGTTGAAAAGAAGATGTTGAATTTAAGAGTAGTATTGCTTTAGCTGTGATCATTTAAGATTTTAAAACCAAGTTTATATGGAGAGAGAGCATTTTTCATAGATGAGTCGGTCTGCTCTCTGGTCTTTGGGTCTTAATGATTACATATCTTCAGTATTTCTCTGTAATCATGAGTGTAACAGAGATTGTTTCTTGCTTCTAGAGAAAGCTGAAATTCTCAAGTTATCAATATCTAAGGAAAAACATGACATTTAAGTTTAAAAATAAATAATTCATTTATATAGGTTTTAAAGAGTTTGTTTTGTTTTGATCTTTTAGTCTTGGTGTACTTGCTTGTATTTTGCTCCTCTTAATTTCTTCAGCTACAAAACTCATGCACCATCTTGAAGTTCCCACTCTCATTCCCTCATTTGATCATACCAACAGCAAGGATCAATCTTGAAATAAGAGCTGAGTTTGTTTTCCTGATTCAGTTCCTCGGAGATGACCAGGTAGCTGGTGAATATGAAATAAATTCACCAATCTCCATTCTACTTCTCTTGGTTTTTTGGCAGGTTTTTATATGAAAATATATTTGTGTACTTCAAAGAATGCATGGCATTCTGGGTCAATAAGTCTTTCTTCTCTCAGGCCTGGCAGTCAATGAAAAGAATTTGTTCCAGTCTAAACAGTGGAATTCAACTATTAACCACAAATATCCAAAATTATTTTCTAAGTTTCCAATGAAACTTGAAGATGGAATTTTTTTAATAATATTTTTAAAATTTTCAAAAGATAAATTCTTGTCCCCAAAGTAACTGTCAAGCATCATTAGGATTGCAGTTTCCTAGGAGAAAAGTGTTACTTAAAGTAGCGCAGTTCTATAAATGACACTAAATTACTGAAGTGACAATCAAAGAAGAGACCCTTGGGCCAAAAGTGTATAAAAATGAAGATAAAATATTACCAAAAAATAAGGTTTAACACCTCTTGGGTTTGAGGAAGCCAGGCTTGTTTAACCTGAAGAAAAGGAGTTTGAGGGAGAAGCTAATTGCTCCTTACAGCTACCTGAAAGGATGTTTTAGCAAGGTGGGGGACAGACTCTTCTCCCAGGTAACAAGCATTAGGACAAGAGGAAATGGCTTCAAGCTGCACCAGTGGAGGTTTAGGTTAGATATTAAGAAAAAATTCTTCACTGGAAAGGTTTGCAGGCATGGCAAGTTGTGGAATCACCATCCCTGGAAGTTCTCAAAAAATATGTAAATGTGGTGCTTAAGGACATGATTTAGTGGTGGATGTATCAGCATTAAGTTAATGGTTGTACTCAAGGATCTTAGTATTAATGATTCCATGATTGCATATTCTTTTCAAACGCAAAGTGACAAATAGGAAAATAATGACAAAGGAGCAAATTAATTAGCTAATATCACGTAATTATTGTCAGGATAGAATTGGTAGGAGTTATTACCAGGTATAAAATTCTGAAGTAGTTTAGAAATTTTTTTTAAATACATTCTTGGCAGAAGACATTTTCTGAATGAGTGAGCAATATTTTTTCCTAACCAAACAAAGTTGCACCTGTTGCGAGAAAAGAATTTTAAACAATTATATCACACTGGATTTATAGAATATTTTTGGTATTCTCTCTCAAGCAGTAACCATCTCCACAAATTTATTTCCTTCTAGTGGTCCTTTTTTCATTTGAAACACACATATAGAGATGGCAATGGAAAAAAAAATAAACTGTATACATTAGTTCTGTGTATGAAACCTAGTACCATGAAGGAATTTCTATCACTCTGCATTGTATGGTTTTTGACAACTTCTACACCGAAAATTGTGGTTCAACTCCTCCATGGAGTCTTGAACCAATTGTTCAAATTTTAATTGGAGGCAAAGTAACCTTTCACAGACCTCTAAGTCTGTGGCCAACCAAGGGATATGCAGAGGGAATCTAAATCAATATTTCTCAATAACCTTTCCTTGTTCCATAAAAATAAGCATATTCCTATGTAACTGGGAAGAGTTCTCTGTCAAATTGGCTTTCCCAGTTCTAACTTGGTCCTGTCTAGACTCTCATCCTTTCCTTCTCCCACTCCATTTGTTCTTTTTACTGCTGTCAGGCTTTCCTAACTTTTCATGTTCCTCTGCAAAATGCAGCTACTTCCTTCTCTCCACCACACCAGTAAAATTTGCTGGCCTCTAATTTTATCAGTCAGATAAAATACCCTACCATAATTAATGTGAAGAATGTGAGCAAATTTTGAGAAAAGACCAATCTAAAAAGACCTCACCCATATGACATGTATGAAAATCTATGAACATAATGCTGATCCTGTGCTCCTGTTCCATCTTGATTTGTCATTACATTTACTGCATAAGATTTTGTAGAATTACCTCATTCTGTAGGAAAATGTTCGTATTTTGAGATAACTCCAAAGACAAGAATCTAGGTAGGTGTCTAAATATCACTGAATTTGTGACTGTGAATGATTTAATGGAAAATTAATATTTTTTACAACTTCTGAATGACAAGAGAACTGAAGATTTTCTAAATGTTTTGTAAATACATAGGTTTTTCGCACTGCCTTTACAGGTAGACGATGTTGCAGGTACTTGTACAGGACTGGCTGAAATGGTGCCAACTGATGTATTTAGCAGGACTTGTATCAAATTGTTTTGAATAACTTAAATTCAGATTTACGTATTTAGGGCCATTTTGACTACTTTTCTGACTTTGCAATTCCAGGCATCTGCTGCATTGCATGATCTTTTCACATTACCTGAAGCAGACTGAAATGTCAGCTTCAGTAATAAGACGTGCAGAGTTTGTTAAGGAGCTGCAAAGTTTGGTTTGGCTCAGTTTTTGACTGAGCAAGTTCTTCAACTGCTCAAGACACTCTCTAGTTAGCC
The DNA here is from genome assembly GCA_013396875.1 of Vireo altiloquus. Lineage (NCBI taxonomy): Eukaryota > Metazoa > Chordata > Aves > Passeriformes > Vireonidae > Vireo > Vireo altiloquus. The sequence goes on from VZRF01000178.1 coordinate 943,988, forward strand.
ATGCAGTTGTGTCTCCTCTAACAGCTCATGCTGCTTTAGGAAGCCTGTATATCTTGCTACCTCCTCTTTTCCTTAGTTATATAAGAAAATTATTATCCCTGAAACCCAGAATATTTTTTCTGCAGTCATAAAAGTGCATTTAATAAAAGCAACAGGTCTCCTTCATTGCAGACTCTTTCTAATCTTTGTGTTCTGATTAATGGTCCACTCTAATCCATTCATGTCTACCAGGAGGAAATGGAATGAAGCCCCTTGTATTTTGTTAGACAGTTAGCAGTAGATGGAAAAAGAAATAAACCCTTAATGCTACAGACTAAAATTTTATTTTGCAAATGGTTATTAATTGCCAATTATAAAAGTATAAGTATTCCTTGACACCATATTTAGAGTATACTTCTTGGGAAAGCTGATTTGACCTCAAACGCATAATAACACTTAGGAAGATTTGCAACATGGAATTGGTTAAACATTTGCTGTTTTGAGAATAGAAAGCAACTGTCTTTAGACATTTCAAAAACTCATTATACTCTTTGTTTTAGTGCTCATCTAGTGCATACTTATTCTAGTGCACATTAAGTATTGGGTTTTTTTCTCAGTTCCTCATCACATTTTATTGGAATGTTTTGTTGTCTTTGTTCTTTTCCCAAAATCTCCTTTGAATCTAGTTTTTAGTAATTGTTTCAGTCAAAAATAGAATTGAAAGAAAATTAACTTCAGATTTCAGTGCAGGCACAATTTTAAGTAGAAGAGTAGGTGCCTTGTTTTTTCAAAGTCTGATATGGTATACTATGGAAACATTTAAATTATAAGAATGTTACCTACAGAGGCAGATAGAAAAGCAAATAAAAATTTGCAAATTTAAATTCAGGAGGGCTTTTTCTGAAGAAAAAAACGTAAAGAATATCTCACTATATTGTAGCTTGGAAGAGAATATCTTACAATACTGTGTTGTAGATAAGTACTCAAAGTACTATACCAACTGCAAAGTTGGGATTTCGGCCTATAATTTTAGGAGCTGAATTACTCCTTTTAGTTGTTCTGTATAGCAAAATGGTGAGTTTGACTCTCATTCAGACTGGTTTTAGAGGGGAAAATTAGTTTATATTAAATAATATATCAATATATTTGAGAGATGGGAAGCATATTCATCAAACTACTGAAATAGAATATCAATATAGCAACATATAAAATATCCGATCTTTACGCAAGCTCACGTGTGCTTCTTAAAACCCATAAAAGACCTGTTAAATTTTAAAGTGTGCTACTTCATATTAATACACTTAGTTAAAATTACTTTTCCTCTTGGCTCTGAAATTCAAAGATTTATATCATTTTTGAAATACAGTTTCTTATGTTTGTAGATTACATTTTTACAGTGATATTTACATCTGTGCTAGCTTTAAACAACATTAGCTCAGAAGTAAAGACCAAACCAGACATCACAGTAAGCCTTAATATTTAAAGTATACATCAGGGAAAAAAAACCAAAAAATCCCAAAACCACCAACAACAAATCAGCACAAATCAATCCACAAAATATGAGGGGTCACTTATCTCTCAGTGACTGTATTTTCAGAAAATTGTTCAGAACACCAATATTCTGAATTATGTTTCTGGCTGTAGTTCCAGAAAAAAATTGTAAACCATACGGGCAAAGAGCATGCCACCTGGAATGCGCCTTGGTCTTCTTGTCCTGCTGTCAAGCAATACTTTAAAGACAATGAGGTCTGCTCAGTATCTCACTGTCAATGCTTTCTAATATTGCATTCACGCTGGTATTTAAAAGCATGCTCTGCGCTACTGCAGCCTAACCCGCTAAGTATAATATCTCAGAGAAATGTACAGATCAGATAGATGAAGAGTTTCACCATGTGGCATTTAGATCAGTGATTACGAGCAGCAAAGCAAATAATGCATGCAAGACCATAAATGTGGCAATGCAGCAGACTAGGCAAGAATATAACCTCACTGCTGGTCAACAGGCCTATCTGTACTTACCAATATGCCATGAATCTGGAGCACAGTTCTCTCCATGGTACAACATGCTTTTATTTCTGCTTAGGTTCACATACCCAAGCTTAACCTCAGAACTTCGGCTGACATTTCACAATCAGGGTTAAGATCATCTAAAGGTAATTTTGTTCTTCTGCCTTGTTCCTGATTATTATGGTATGAATTTTGCAAGAACACAACATAGTTACCCCTGAGTAAAGCTGCAGTGTCTTAAGGTGTTATATATTTACTTCTGCATTCAAATGAAAAAAAAATTATCTTCAAAACTAGTATTTATTATTTTATCAGCACTAATTTATTCAACATATCAGACCCTACAAGTAGAGAGTAGCCTGATTTGAACATAGAGTAAATTTATGGGGTTTTGAATTTCTTTCCTGGAAATAGTAGCTCATATTTCCCCAGCTGTATGACCTCCCTAAAAAGTCAGGAAGGTCTCACTACTTTTGTTGCATACAGTTAACATTTACTGCACCAAGGAGTATGACTATAAACTTTTAAATGCAAGCTTATTGTCTGCTTAGGCTAGGCTAAGTACATCCATAAATTTATTCATGATGTTTTCACTTAGGTTTTTAAATAATGTCAAGTTTAAATAAATAAGAGATGAAGATGTAAATCTGTGTAATACAATAAACTTAATCCTATAATATTTCATTCATCATCTATAGCCAAATTTTCAAAAAATAAGAGAAAGGATGTTTTATTTTCTCATATGCTCCTTTAGAACCACATCCTTTGAAGATCTGTGAACATTAACCCTACAGCATAATAAGAATATCAGGTCTTTTTATCTAAAGAAATGTATCCACAGATGAAGATGCAGGGTATAGAATGGCCTATGAGGAGGACATTCCAGCTCTATCTGGAACATCACTAGGTCAAGGGGAATCTTTTTCCACCATATGGGATTTAGTTAGAAGCAGTCTTCTGACTATATTAACCTGACCTGTCTATTCACTGATCAAATTGTCAGTAAGAAATCCTTCTCTTCCCCCATTATATCAAGCAATGTTTAGGAGTTGATGTGCAGCCTTAGCAGATAATGAAAGAGTGATTACTTGGGTGAGTATCTTGCTACAAGTATTCCTCTAATTTTTTAACTGACTTCATTTTCCAGGTCAGATATGTGAACTTTCATCAGAAGGGAGAATTAAGTTAAATGGATGAGTTAAATGAATGAATGTATCTCAACTACAGTGCCAACACATTATTTCTGTTTCTTTGAAACTCAGCACTTTTCAGCTACACTAGTTGAAACTGGCTTCTGGAACTAAATTATTTCTTAGAGCCAATGGGCCACTCCTTGGCTTCTCAGACTGAAAAAAATTAAGTCAGGAAATATGCTGCAGCCTGCTCAAGTTAAGTCTGAGAGAGCTGGGGTTGTTTGGCCTGAACAAGAGGAGGCTCAGGGGTGATCATCTATTGCTCTCTACAACGATCTGAAAGGAGGCTGTAGGAAGGTGGGGGTCAGTCTCGTCTTCCAGGCAGCCACTGACACAACAAAAGGACAAAGCCTCAAGCTGCACCAGGAGGTGTTCAGATTGAACACAAAATCAGGAGGAATTTCCTCATGGAAAGAGTTGTTAAGCATTGGAATGGACTGTCCAGAGAGGTGGTAGAGTCATCCTTTGGAGGTGTTAAAGAAATGGATGTGGCCAGTTAGTGTCGTGATTTAGTTGACAAGGTGGTGACCAGTCTAAGATTGGACTTGATGACCTCAGAGGCCTTTCCCAACCAAAATGACACTGTAAATCTGAAATTCTTCATACTCTGGAAAACATACATCATAGATCAAGACTTTTCATCTGGGATATTCTTTTGAATGTAACATGGTTTATATCTACTAGCACGGAAGTTAATATAGTCACCTAAGAAGTAGGTTGAAAAATTAAAACAGTTCTAGAAGATAATTATATTTGTCTCTCCTGATCAAGAATGCACAGATTGCACTCTGGAAGGCACTTCATGCCAGACTAGCTAGATTAAAAGAGGCTTCTGCTGTTAATAAAATTAATTACTTATTTACTTAAAACAAAATCTGATTCCAGGATGACAGCTTGTTTTTTAACCTTGTTTTATAACCAAGTATTCAGTGAGCAATTATGAGCACTGAACCATGAAATATTGTGTGAAAGAGGGAAGCTCAAAGACTGAGTTACTATGCAGCATAAAGTTATGCTGAGCTTTAATGTTGAGTTTACTTAAAAATCCCCCAAATATCTGTATTAACCCAAATCAGGATGCCTGATTAAACTCTACCATAGGTATACTGGAGAGTTTTCAGAGACAGCAATATAATTTATTACAGTCGTCTGTTTAGTACAAGGTATATTTTCTAAGCTGAGGCTTCCATATTTTGGGGAAATATAAATTATCAACCCTCATAGAAGGCCAGGAAAAGAAATAAGTCAAAGTAACTGTGCTACCTCCTCTTTAATTTCCTTTTTATTATACGGAGAGTTTTTCTTATCTTTTTTCACCTCTCCTTTGGAAGATATTAAAGATCATCTTGGGTGGAAACTTGTGAAAGATGGAATATGCTTCTGCTGCCCTCACCTACTATATCTACTAGATAAGCCACCCTGTCAGATGTCATAAAGTCAATGAATCTTAAAATACCACTATGGACATTATTAGAACAGTAGGCACCTCCGACTACTTTAAAGAAAACCTTGTGGTGAGCCACAGATATGCTACATAGTCCCATGAAAACAGAAGCCAAGGAACACACAAAGGAAAGAAAAGATGGTTTTATTTTAATAGTTGTAGTGCAACCACGGCAGAAATAGTTGGCTCTTTCCATGTCTCTGCATGTATATGTTTTACATACCTTTATATACAAAGCATATTTCAACTCTTCACCAAACACAGATGTTTAGTGATGAATATAAATGGAACAGGAAGAAGAGATGCAATAGGTCTTCTTTTAGGAAACAGAATCTTATATACATTTTGTTTTTATAGATATGTCATACGCCAGCATCTGTACAATGTAAGCATTCTTATGATTCAACTAGCTCCAAAACTGAAAAATCCTTCATAGGAGAGCAAGTCTTAAAAGTACATTTAGTACTTCATCTTGAACTTAGAAATTGTATGACTGTTTTTCCCAAGTCACTGAGAAAACATGTGAGTCCTTAGAGCGTATTTATTTCTATTCGTTTTTTAGGTCATATCTGCAGTGACTTTCGCCTGTCATTTCATCAGTTAGAACTTCCCCAGATTTTTTCATGTTCCTCTAGATGTCCGGAATCCTGCTTAAAAATTAGTGCCACATTTCAGCTTAATTTCATGTTTTTTATATTGAAGAATAATTAAAAGATTGCATTAGCAAAATGAGTGGTCTGACTGCGCTATCTTTGATATCCTGTAGAATTCTTCAGTGGGCTCCAGCTCAGCCTGCCAGTTTATTCCTATTCTTATGGCCTATTTGCTCTGTCATTGTTTGTCCTACCTGTGCTCTGGGTTTGAGAGTCATCCACCCATGGCTTCAGTAAACTCAACATCCTCCACAGATGGATGGAAAAAATCGTCTAATATAATTGTTATAACCTTATCTTCTCTGAACTTTTCTTTTGGACCTTAGAGGCCTTCTTGAAAGCACCATCTCTGCTGCATCTGTGAAAGGGATTTATTACTAGTTTTTAATGCTTTTCCTAAGTGACTCTTCAAACTCCTTCTGTCATGCTTTCTATATTTGCATTTATTCTGTAATGGTTCATGATATTTTCTGCTTCCTTCATTTGGACTTAAATTTGGCTTTTTGAGGAGTTCTTTTAATTCTTTAACTCTGTAATCCTGTACTTTCTGTTTAGCCGTGGTGGCTCATTTTGGTCCCTCTAAAAGCCCCCCTTTCTCACCAATCATTACCATATGACTGTTGATGACTTAGTGGATTAGTTGGTGAATGATAGTACACTGTGTGATACATTTAACATAAATGTTTTATTTCCTTGAATTTAGACTTCCAAACACTTGAAAATAAATGCTAACAAGTAATGTTTTACAGTCAATGAGGGGTCACAGCATATTTACACTACAGCATGAATATGCTCAATAACAAATTTGCTTATAAGCAACAAGTCTTTATAAAAATAAAAATTTAATCCAAGTAATGAATTGTTGTTAAATTACTTTTCAATAAATATGTTTCTTCATAGCATAGGGAGCCCAAGTAAGCAGGGCCTAAAATACAACCAAGGTGAAAATACTGTAAAAGCATAAAGGTATGGAGGTATAGGTTGACAGACAGGTAGATATGAGGTAACGGAAAAAGTCTCTTAATGTGTTAGAAAAATCTTGGGTCTAACAGCCTAAGAAATTGTAACCACCGTGGGTCAGACCATTCAGACTGCTCCAGTAGTGACCAGCAAGGGAGATAAGAACCTCTCTCATAAAAAGCCTTACAGCTACTATAAATGCAAAGCGATTACTTTCTTCATCCTGGAAGCAGCTCTTTTTTCAAAGTGATGCTTCAAGCCACTAGTCTGCCAATATCTAGTTTCCAATAGAAGTCCAAATTTCTCTCCTTGGTATGTACATAAATATCCTTGGTATGTTCCAATTATAACTATGTATTAAACTAATCCTACATAATATTGTAGAAACTGACAAGGAGTACATACATGTGGATGCTTCATAGAACGGCTTGGGTCAGAAGGCACCTTAAAGATCATCTAGTTCTAACCCTGCTGCCATGGGCAGGGACGCCTTCTACTATAGCAGGTTGTGCAGAGCCCCATCCAACCTGATCTTGAACACTTTCAGGGATGAAGCATCCACAATTTCTCTGGGCAACCTGTTCCAGTGCCTCATCACCCTCACAGTAAACAACTTCTTCTTGATATCTAATCTAAATCTACTCTCTTTCTGTTTGAAGCCATATATATACACAAATGTCCACATAAATAGTCTCCATCTTTCCTGTAGACTCCCTTCCAGTACCAGAAGGTCGCCATTTGGTTGCCCCAAAGCTTTCACTTCTCCAGGCTGAACATTCCCAATTCTCTCATCCTTTCCTCATAAGAGGGGTGCTCTAACCAACTTGGTGGCCCTCCCTCTGGAATTGCTTCACTAGGTTTATGTTATTTTTGTGTTGGGGACCCCAGAGTTGGATGCAGCCCTACAGGTGGGGTGTCACCACATCAGAGCAAAGGGACAGAATCCCCTCCCTTGACCTGCTGGTCACACTTCTGATGCATCCCAGGACATGTTTGGCTTTCTGGGCTGCAAGGGCACATTGCTGGGTCAGGTCCAGCCTCTCATCCACCAACACTCCCAAGTCCTTCTCCTCAGGGCTCCTCCCGATCAATTCATCCCCCCAGGTGCATCATGATTTAGTTACAAGCTTGTGTTATGCTTCACGAGTTATCAGAACATTTATTGAAAGGATTTGGTTTTTGACTACCCACCAGACAGACTACAGAGGCACAATCTGGATGCTACAGCTTTTATTATAAAAAAAAGAAATCACATATGTTTTTTTAAAGGAGGGAAAAACAGGAATTTAATTTTTTTCCTTCAAACTAAAAAATTCTAAATAGAAGAGTTTAACCTAATAGCAACTAAAATGTAATTTAAAGTCAAATTACAATAACAGAGGAAAAAAAGTAATTCTACTGACAAATTCATGATTTTAAATGGCTTACAGCAGTGCAATCACTTTGCAATCCTTTTTCGTTAAATGAAGACTGGAGAAATTATTCACAGATTTTAAAAATAGTTATGTTTAATGTCATAAAAACTTATAACAATGATCTGATTCAGTATCATTTGTCTTAGATATGCAAAACTATGTTGATTTGAAAACAGTTACCTGTTTGAAGCTGATGTTATTATTATTCTAGGAAGGAGCTAGATCTGCTGAACATGGTCACTGCCTGCTGCACCTGTTGCCCCTCCAGCTGATCAGAAGTTCTCCTTGTTCTCATACTGGTCTGCCTTCCTCCATCTTTCTCCTTGAGGAGAGGATAAGGCCTCTAAAATCAGAGAGTCTCTGGATTTTACACAGCCTCTTTGGCACACCCAAACCACTGAAGGATGATACATAGCAGTCGGTCTCCGAGGGCTTAGGCCACCTCTCCTCAGAAGCGTGTCATGTTATGTGAGCAACATGTGAGAACCTGAGCACTGCTAATTTTGGTCATTCCCAGGAACGATTCTATGCTAGCGCATTTTTTAAAGAAATCTGTAAAAGTCTTTCCCTGTTTCTTCTTTCACTTTAATATGATTTTAATTTGTGTAATTTTGTGAAAATGAACAGGGAAAAATTAAGTCCATTGGATGGCTTCATGCTGGCAAATATATTAGTCAAAAGCAGAGTCAAACCTTTTAGAAGCCCAGCTGCTTTAAAAGACTACACAGAGCTACTCAACTGATGTTGGGCAATTAAGGGATAATCTTCAAGTTGCTCATAGCTAAAAATTAAATTAAACCCTAGAAGCATAAAAGAAGAAATGAAAATCTGACACAGGTTATTACTGTATTCCATCTCATGGTTTTTTAAGAACTTCATCTAATGACTATTTAATGTGTGAGGACAGCTCAAAGTTATTTCAAAGGGATTGCTGTCATATGAGGGCAGATGCTGAATCTTTGGCACAGATGTAACAAGAAGAAGTGTATTTCCCCTTGTGCCCTGGAGACACAGTGCCTCAGCCTTGATGCATCTCTATATCCGTGCCTAAGCACTTCAGCTTTTTATGTGCATTGTTCAAGACTGCTTGCTGAAGCAAAACTTTATATTTCATAGGCATATTTGTGGATAAGCAAACCTTTTTACTGATATGGAGCTCTAAAGATTTGGATAGTCAAAATTGTATTCCTCTCTAGCCTTTTTTCCTCCCAAGAACATAGAAATACATAGAAATTCAAAACATATTTGAAGTTGCCTAAAATTTCTTTGGTATAAATGTAGCCATCTTTTCAATTTTACTATAAACATAAAAATAGGCGCGTGGCCTATTTCTTCTGAAATGATTTAATTTTATGGAAATCGTCAACTGCAATCAAAGATTTTTAACTGATTTTTAAAAACCGTCAGAAGCCAGAGTCCTAGAAATATTCACACAATGTGCTTTGTGAACACTTAAATCAGAGGTATTTATACTCTTGTTATTTATAAAGTACATCCAACAACTTTGAGTAACTATTCAAACACCTTTAGAAGTTTGGCCTTTACATATTACTCATGTTGGGAACTAACTTCTCATTTATAGACTTAAGAGGTGTCTCTAAAGTATGCTACCCCAAAATTGATGCATCTTGGATTAAATTAATTTTGTTTTAAATCTCAGTCCTTAGTTGCACCTCCAACCAGCAAAAAAATTATCTACAATCCAGGTGTAAGGAAATACAGCTCTCAGGCCCTGCTGAGTTTATAAAATTGTTTCTTTTTCCTCTCAATTTTATTATCCAAAAGTCAAACATCACAAAATGTAGAGTCATTCCTATCTTTGACAAAGACCTTTTATCACTGTCTACAGTGATGCATATACATTCAGTTTATAAAGCTTGCACTTTGAATAATAATTATTTTAGCTATATTGCTCACAACATCGTCATTGACGAGGTGGTGTTAGGTCATAGGTTGGACTTGATGACCTCAAAGGTCTTTTCCAATCTAGTTAATTCTGTGATTCTATTAAAACGCAAGCATATCTGAAGTTCAATAACTCTGGAAATCTACCAAATTATTATTAGACGTTACTTATACAGAAACACTCTTTCTGTAAATTGGTGGGGTGTTAATTGCACAGCATCTCTATACCTTTTAAACACCAAGGAAATGAACAACTGAAAGATTAGAGGTAGACAGCCTGCTCAAAGATTCTCCTTCCTGAGAGCATACAGATAAAGGACAACTGTAGCTACCAGCAAAGCTTCCTTTACAAATGTTATGTAGGTGGGAGATGTTGGGCTACATTTCCATAGACACACTAATTATCACCAGCTAATGATGTCTTCCTTAGAGATGCTCATCAGTGTCTTTTTCTACTTAATGACTCTAAATTATTTAAGGTAATCTCGATTTAGCACTATCTCCTGATAACTGATTCCTTAATTTATTGGCAGCTAAATAATGATTTAAAACATGTTAATAATTACTAATTTTTAATAACTTGACTTTATTGAAGTTTCAGAATTCGCCCATTCAAACACTTAATAATTTTTTCAGATGACATTCCCATTATATTCTTGATCATCAAAAGTGGGGAGAAATTGTCATTAAAGTTTTAATTGTCGTATTGATATGCACATTAATTACTACAGTTCCTTAACTAAAGTAAACAATTACATGCTTTTAACAGAAGCTCCAGTATCTTTGTTTAAGGCACTACTTTGTCGTGTTTATGTTTTTCAACACATGCAGAAAATTTAATTTAAATGTAAATTTATCTCATTATTCAGTTTCAACTTGTAGAACAGTGTCACAGATCTTTTTAGGCCAGGTGTTTGGGAAAGAAGCATCTTGACATGGGTAAACACAAAAAATAAGTAGAACTTCAAATTTCTGTAGCGAAGATGTTTGAGCTACATTTACATACAGAGAAAAAGCTGGGAAAATGGGAGAACCTAGACTACTTAGTACTTATAACAATAGTTTTAGTCAAATATGAATGAAGACTTAGATAAAAGTATCTATTTTTTGTTGCATCCATGTTTTAGAAATAATAATTCCTTTGCCCTTTGCCTTCTCATGATTATACAATATATAAGGAAATGAATGCATAAGGCAACTCTTTTGATGCTTTGGACTATATCTACTTACAGTAATGCTAGTGGATATTGGATGGAGAATCAGGATTCCAAAGAAAAATATTCTATGACCTTCAGATCAACAGCTCTGAGTGCATGTTGCAGACAGGCCCATTATTCTCCCAGATATAAGCAATGAAAACAAACCAATACTCAACTAAGATAAACCCTTTGACTTACCAGTCCCACAAGCCTACAAGTAAAAACCTTTAAGAGTGTGTCTTATAAGCTTCTTCAGATAATTTTTTTAATAGATTCCATTTGAAGATTTGCCTGAATCAAGACCAGAGGAAAAACAGTATAATTATTCCTAAGTATCACACAGATCTCATTAAGCAAAGATCCTGAGCAGGGACCTGACAGAAAAACTATGGAGTCTGTCCAAAGAGTTGTGCTGTGGGTCGAAAGCTGAATAAAGTTCATAATTTGTGATTTACCATTTCAGTGTTTAGTCTGGAGCAGAAAGAGCAACTTAATTAGTCAATAAATTACTCTTTATCAGTTTCTAAAATCTCAACAGCCAACCATCAGGGGAAATGTCAACTCCTGAGCTTCAAATTAGTGCAAAATAAGATATTTTTAAGTCTTCCAAACTATGTTTGTAGGGTTTTTTTGTCCTATTTACTGCCCTCAGTCACAATGTATTTACTTTTTCATTAGGGCACTATCTAACAAAAGACCAGATCCATGAAGTCTGTGCAATTCTTTGTCCTTCTTTGAACTTCTGAAGTCCAAACTTGGAATCATTCCATGTACAATGAAATAATAATGTTCATGGAAACTTGTCTTTCAACCATTTCCAGATGAAGAAAATTGCTTTCCTGTACTTTTCCTCCTTAATCTTCAATGCTTACCTTCTCTTAATTTAGTCTTGCTTCTCAGCTTCTAGAAGTGTCCTACATGAAACAATTATTGTTCACCCTCTTCAGAGAATGTACAGTATAATTGGCAAAAAACTGAAAAAGGATAGGAAAAACTGTAATATATGCAAGAAATATTCAACACTAGTGTTTATACTTCTGAGCAGATCTATAAAGTCAAAGGAAAAGAAAAGCCAAGATTTTCTTTTTGCACCATTTCATTTTACCATGGAAAAGAAAATTGTGTCCTATTAATTTTTGTCATCAAGGACTATCTTGTTTTTTTGTTAAGTGTGTTAATGGAAATAAATACTTCCCCACATCATAACAACTTATAATTACAAAAACTAATTCTTCCAAACAAGCCTCATTTAAATTTTTTTTTCCTTAATAATTTGATATAGGATAATAGGATTTAGTTCTTTCTCCTGAAAACATATCTTGCTGAAGAAATATAGGAAAAGTTAACTTGTAATTTTGACAACCAACAGGCATATTTGCACAATGATCCTTCCCAACTAACAGACTATATAAACGGTTAAAGTGCCAAAGGGTATATTCTTGAACTGCTGTCATTAGAACAAAAACAGATTATGTGAAATATGTGTAAAGAAAATTTAAAATATTTGAAAGAGAAATGTACCTGCAGCTTAGAAGAACAAGTGAGCTCCCTCCTTATGAACTTGGTCTCAGATATAGGCAATACTTTTTTAAGTTAAAAGCAGAACAATGTTTTTTGAATGGCAATTGGCTTGACTGATTATAAATTTATCAAGAAACCTTACTGCCCTCTCTATAAAAGACAATGTAGACAACTTTCCAGATTGTCGATTGAACCTGCTGTGCTTCTGTCAAGCACTGACTGCAGAAACTCAGGTACAGACTAACTATTTATATTGATCAAGGTCTGGACAAACAAAGGAACCTCATGAAAACCTCAGTGTGTTTTAAAATGTTGTGACTTTAAGGCAGCTCTGCAGAACCCTTGCTGGAAGTGAGTTTCATGGAGGAGAACCTTTCATAACCAACCTGCTGTTTTACAACTTGTTTTTGAAAGAGAAGGAAGCAGTTTGCAGAGAAATGAGCAGAGGCTACAACCATTTTACTCTCACCAAGTATATGTTTTTAAGATGCCAGTGATAATTTGAAGTGACACAGTACGTTTAGGATACAATCAGGAATGCAAGAACACCAAAATATTTCCTAACGTCCCTACGTATGCCTGTGCAAAAAAACATGGTTGAAAAAAAGATTTATTGTTGATCAAAATTGTTTATTATTGATTATATTGTGCAATAGATCATATTTTTATGTAGTTTTCAGTATATGGACGTCTATATATCCATATCCAGTAAATATATCTGTGTATGAATATAGTATAGGTATGGCTGATCATATGGAATTTTGAATTACTGCATTTTGTCATTTTCTGACTAAATAAAACATAAATAAATGAAAACATACATGACTTCACTAAACAAAGTAGCTGTCTTTAATGAATGTCTCCTTTAGCTGTCAACACAATTTTCATACATAAAGAACAGCATCTCTGTACAACTGAGCTAGTCAGGTATGCAGTGATGTGTGGATTGCTTTGGGATCAAAGGTGCAGCTCTGAATACAGAGCAAAATACTGACTTCACAGTTTCTGCAGTTATTATGACAAATTACTCATAAGCTAATAGATGTAGATTTAGGATGTGTGATATACATCTGCAACATCTAAAATGACACTCAGACTTCTAACACATCTACCTGCCTAAGGTTACCTTCTAGCTAGTATTTGAAGGTTGAAAAAAAGACAAAATACACCATCAATTTGTCCACTGTTAAAAGCATACAGTTGAGGAAATGATCAAGTTCAACTTTTGAACACATTATTTCCTTAAAATAGCAAAGAAGACCTCTATGTCAAAATAGCAACATGAAAGTTTTGCCTGAGGCTGGATATATCTTTCCAGGATGATCATCTTATGCTTAATGAAAGAAGCGATGTACAGAGGAAATAAAAGTTGAATATCAGAATTGCTATTAGACATGATCACTAAGGTTACTAGCAGAAACAAAAAAATGAAAGAAAGAAACCTAATTCATTTTGGAAACTCTTTTTCCTGTATCTTTTCAAAAGAAAAAAGAAAAAGAAACAATGAAATATTCACAGTTGCATTTCTGTTATACCTACACGTAGGAAAATGCACATGAAGAAAACTCCTTCCTGTTACTCCTAATGAAGTGTTGTGTCTGAGAAATAATACCACCTATAACTTCAGGTGTTGATTTAAGACAACGTGAATATTCCTTTAAAGTCACTACATGTTTTGAAAAATGTCACTGTGTATCTGTGCCTACTGAGCATTATATTAGTCCTGCCCCTGAAGGTGCACTGTAGAGGCAACAAAGCTGGAAACATTCAGAATCTGCCACTTTTTCTCAAAGTCTCCAAGGAAAAGATAGCCCTGATTTTGCTTTTCATAGAAGGAAAACATTTATTTGAAGATATAACCATATTTAGGGAAAAAAAATAAAGTATTCACCATCGGTAAAATTTCCTGTGTAAAGCTTATCTACCTAATTTAGCACGAGCTGCTATGCAATGAAAGTAAAGCCAGCCTTCTGCAATTTCTATAAATGTTTTAACTAGCAAAGTGTTAAGTAGTTACTTATAGAAACAAATACCAAGTCAAATTACATGAAGCAATATTACAGCTGAGTATCTCAAAATTAATGAGTTTTAACCTTGTACACATTGTAAAAGGTGCTTTAATTGTTCATGTAAAAAACCCTGCATGCCTAATTACCCTTTCTAGAAGTATTTCTGTACTTACACACTGACAGGAGAAAAAAAAAAGTGCTTTATGGGACCTACCACAAATAAGTCCTGTAGATTCAATCAGCCTCTGCAACCTGATTATATATGTCCTGAAGGATATCTGTAAACTCCTTATTTACTCTGATAAGCAATAGGCTGTATCAAAACATCTACAACACAATTAATTGCTTGGCTTAGTCTCTGAAGAAATCTTGAACTTGAAAAAAAAATTAATAGAGATTACTTTAAAAAACATAACATCATTAAGCAAATCCCTACAACTGTTTCCTCCAGTATAGAAGCAGAAGAAGGTGTTCTGATCTTTACCTTAAAACTAGAATGTAGTAAAGTTCATACTCCTGTTCTTCAAGCACTGCAACATCTCACCTGACAGGGGCACTAGAAACCACCTTCCACTTAATTAGGATAAGATTTGCAAAAACAAGGTTTAAGAGGTTAGCCTACATCTAATTACCAGTTTTATAAGTTCTCAGTGAACAAAAGGAACATTTCTTAAGCGTACTTCAATGCCATTTTCCCTGTAAAATGGTGGAAGACATTTGAGAATGAATGGAACCATTAAATACACCTCTTTTTCACCTGTAATTTAAACAAAACAAAAAAAAATGAGAAGGTCTTCAAGAGAGGTAACAGCTGATCTTCAAGCTGACTCCTCAGTGGCACCAGTGGAGTAGTGGTTGCTTATAAGATAGAAAGGTGAGTCAGGGAAAATACATTAAATGCAAGTTTAAAACATTTTATTTTAGAACAGGTTCCTGTAATAAACTCTAAAAGGAATCTGAGAACATATTTGTTGCTAACTTTATGCCTCTTGCGTATCATTTTCTGCTTAGCAACAATTGCTACAGATATTGTCAGGTTTTTTTTCCAAAAAGCCATCATAACTATTTTAAGTATGAAACTTTCATAATAAGGGGGTGAAATATCAAATTCAAAATATTTCCATGTAGGCTCAATTTTCATGATGAAAAACTTTAATTCTGAAGAATTTATCCTTAGACTTTGCTGGTCACAAAGTTCTCTATTCAACATATCCTAGAGCCCTTTCTCAATATAAATGGATAATAGCTGGACACAGGGTATTTTTCTCCAGCTAATAGAGAGCTCACACAATAAAGCAGTTTGTAAATTATTCTTGGAAATGGACAGCTTTGTAGCTTTTGTCAAAAGAGGGCAGGAAAAATAAAATCGTGTGCATTTTCACAGAGAAACAGTAAAAGGAGTAGATGTAGAACATTCAGTATATGCTTTTGACACTGTTTAATTGCAGGAGAGAGTTTTGGAGTCTGGTCATGAGAATGGCATGAATAAATTACTTCCGTTAATCAATTGTTAAGAATTGGTATGTAAATTATTCTGCAAACTTAATTAGCTGCTTCTCTATTTTTAATATTTTAAAACCCTTCACTTTAATAATATATATCCTCTCCTTTTTTTTTTTTTATACAGAAAATTAAAGGAATTATCCTTGTTAATATTTGATTTGGCATGAAAAATATTGAGGTAACCATGACAACAGTGTCAGTAGCAATAAATCAGCTGAATTACAGTAATGACAATATGTAAGCAATGGAATGTGAGCCTTTAAGGGAGAAGCATGTTCTGACCCAGTATAACTATTTTGAGCACTCCATTTTTCTGATAAAGGCCCTTATTCCCAGAGGTGCTGCATGTAATCGAGCTTTTAACAAAGTGGGATGATCAGAGATATGTACAACAGCTATTCAAATTCATGTAGATAAGAAAGAACATGCAGCCAGAGATTTTTACTTACATTTTTGATATAAGCCATTATGGACTGAAGAATTCTATCCTGTAATAGTTGTAGTATTTGAGTAAATTCAGATTGGTCAGCAATTTTATTAATATATACTGTGCTCCATCAGAAATACATTTGATAGTCAAACTTCCAAGTCTCAGGAAAGCAAACATTTAAAAGTGTATCCTAACAATGGAAACATAACATGCATTGAGTCCCAGGACCTTTGGACTTGGAAGAGCCCAAGTCCCAACCCTCTTGGGCTCTTCCCCAGTCCATGGAATTCCCTTTGTCTTGTTCAACTTGGAGAAGATTGAGCGCAGTCTGCAACATCTTGGATGGGGGCAGTGGAGGAAAGGTGGTAATCTCTTCTCTCTGGTGACTAGAAACAGGACACAAGGGAGAAGAGTGAAGCCGCATCAGGTGAAGTTCAGACTGGAATCTAGGAAAAGGTTGTTCACTAGATGGGTGGTTGTTGAGGCCGACAGCTGGTCCGAAGGCTTCACAGACCTTAATTTGGATATGGTTAGCTGCTATTTGTGAGAAAAGCCCATGAGAAGAAAAACAATTAGTTTTTACCCATGTAAATGTAGTATCAACAGAAACAAGAAATTTAAACAATAGGAGAAAAAAGAGCAAGGTATCTCCATCTGGTATTTTTCTGAATGCTTGAATGCTTTTGCTATGGGTAACCAATGGTAGTATATTGTAGTAAATAATAGCCAGTGAATCTACTCTAGTAATTTAACAGCCAATGAATAGGCAACATGAGTGATAACACACAAAGGTGTATAAAAGAAACTGCTTTCTTGAATAAATGTTTTTTGGCCCTTGTCTGAGGCACTGTCTGTGTGTGTGCCGTGGCTGCCCCAACAGCGACAGGTGGTCACAGCACGAAGCCTTCCAGAGTTCAAGCAGCATCTGGATGATGCTGCCAGTGATACAGTTTAGTTCTAGGTAGGTCTGGGAGCAACAGGGGGCTGGACTCAATGATCTTTATGGTCCATGATTATTTCTTGCATAGGCTCAAGTGGGAAAGGACATGACGAAGAGCCTTTTGTGGATTTTAGTGTTTTTATTTTTCACTTCTTTGAATGCAATGTTTCAGTGTCACCACAAGGTAACGAAACAAAATTTATTAATTTTCAAAGAAATTTCCCTTTTTTTTTTTTTAATGAGGCATGGGGAAAATGTGTCCAGCTTAATACTGTCTGCAAATTTTTACAGCCATCTCAAAATGATTTGCAACATATTACCTAAGTCTGACTGTTCATTAATGTGGAAATAGCTTGCATAGAACATGATTCTTCTAAAGTTAGGGAATAATTGAGAAAGAAAAGTAAACAACCTTTTTTTTTGTCATCTAGCTAGTCCAAACTGCACATAGAGGAAGAGTGATTTTGTCCTGTCACGGTAATGGAACTGAATATTCTGGTAGACAAGACATTATTCTGCAGGGGAATAGAAAGTCCTAAATTACCTTCATCCCAAGCTCTGACCATCCTCATTGTCAGCCGCACAAACACATACATACCCATCCCTGCTGAGCGCAATCTCTTTGACTTTCAGACAATAGGAATCTTCTCCCTTTTCTACAGAGATGAAGAGGGGCCACACACAGACACCTGCACTAGATTCTACTTTTCAGCTTTCCTGAAACAACTGGAAATCACTGAGACCACTGCTAATTAGAAGGTCAGTTAAGAATTAAATATATATCCAGCTTTTGACCTACAGTAAAACAAAATAGGAACGAAGGCATACCTAAGAACTGTATTATGGTTACTTGCCATCCTGTTCAAGGCACTTGCTGAACAAAATACACAATATTACCTAAAAACTAATCCTATGAAAATTTCATACTTTTCATAAGGGAAACACAAAGCTTTAGAATATAAGAATGATATTTCTAGGTTAGAGAAAACTTATGGCCTTGCTTTTTATAAATATGTTCTCATCATGCTTTACCAGCTTATGTTTGGGTTATGTGACTTTTGGTATGTTTATAGCATGGACAGACACTAAATGAATTAATTTGTTTTGTACTATGAAAATACTTTGTATATAAAAATAGAAAATTTGATAGGAACCAGCTAGTCACATTCTGAAAAAAAATCATGGAACTTCATCTGCAGCTTGTATACAGAAGGTTATACATAGGGCTGATCTTTCTCTCACATTTTAAAGAAATTTCTGAAGTTATTTCCAGATGGTTTTTTTCTACCTTGCAATTGAATGCAGGCCATTCCTTCAGAGGAAGTCTTTAGAGTTTAGATTACAGTTCCTTCATACAATAAAAGGAAAACACCCATCACCAACAGCAAGAAAAAAACACTTATGACTCCAGTCAAAGGGGTTTCTCCAGCTTTTATTTGACCATTTTTCAACACTTTCTTTCAGCGTAAATGACATTAGTGCTAGACTAATTTGAAGACCACCCCCTCTTCCCTCTTCTACTTTCACCTCCTATAGGCACTTAGGCCAATAAACAAGATGACTCAGAGCAGTTTTCTACTTTTGTGGTGCAGAAATTATTGTCTGTGGGAGTGTGCATTCATGCGTGAGAGAGGGAAAAATGATCCCAGAAAAGGAGGAGGAGGATAAAAGGGAGCAAGAATCATCAAAATGGCATTACAGAATTTCAGCTCTAAGAGAGTTTACTGGAGACTGAAATGTGGGTGATGTTATCCAGGCTCATCAATACGCAACAAAGCTCATAAATATGCAGTTCAAATAATGTATTTAGTTACAAAACACAGAATTTCCATGTGAATCCAATAAAACAGTATGGCTGAGAGGCCAAATCCTCCCAAAGAGGATGACACAAAAGTTTTAATTCTCTGGCAAACTCCGATAAAGTATAATACACACAAGAGTGCCTACCAATATTCCTGGCTCTGCAATATTTAGGCAGTGAGAACAGTCAGTATTCCACACAGCAGAGCAGAGGATAAAGTTCCCTCAGCAAATAGAGCTATGATAACTAGAACTAAAAAATACAGACATGAAGAAGCAACATAACCCAGGCCAGTGCAAGGCTGTGTTTAGTTTATTAGCCTTCCAAAGATGAATGTTCTTTGTTGCATGCTTCAGTAACACACTTTTTTTCTTCTTCTTCACCCTACTCAGCTGTCTAAGACTGATAATTACTTTCTCACATTTAGTTCAAAGCACAGGTCAGAAGACTCACCTTTTTAGTTTAGCGAGCATGTCCAAACAGACCAGGAGAGTTAGTACAGGGGAAAAGGAGAGATCTTTTCTCCAAGTTAAATTATTTTGCCGACGGTAGGAGGGAAGAAAGAAAGGGCAGAGATTTAGGAACACACGACAATTAAAAAAAAAGGACAAAACAGAAACACAAATGACAGAGGATTTTCATTAATTGGGTGATCACATCCAGGTGCTTTAAAATGCTTATGAATAGCTCTTTGCCCTTCTCCCAGTCAGAGTTTTTTTAATGTTTCAGAACATTAAGCCCCTTTTTTCTGGTAAGACATTTTAAAATTTCTTTATACCATGTATCCACATCCTTTGTAATGTGATATGCTTGCTTTTAATTATTAGCATTAAATTCATATTTTGCTTTTATCAGTAAAAATTTCTGAATTTCTTACAAATTGTTTCCACTCAATTGGATCCACTGTGAGCTCCCTCTAGGTTTGTTCTTTCTATCATTTTTTATATTTGCTCTTTTAGCTTCAGAGAATTTCACCTTCTCCTTCTACTGTGTCTAAAAGGTCAGTTTTTATAAGAGCATAGCACTCTCCTTTGTTTTGTTTTGAGTTTTTCTTTCACAAGAAATATCCAAAATTTATATTTTCATCAATATAAAAGGATTTAAACAACTATTGCCAAGGAAAGGTTTTTGGGGGCTCTTTTATGTAATTCACAGAGAAGAAATAATGTTGAACTATGGAAAAAGAACATGATATTTTGAGACAGTGTCACTGTGTTCCGTTGTCCTCTAGACGGAATGACAAACTTTGTCTGGAATGGGATAAAGTGAGGTCAGTTGGAGAGAAAAAGAAAGGGGGCATCTACTTTATTCTAGATGTATCATCGTGTTCCACCTCATCTTTAATATCTACTTGCCCTTAGGTGCAAAATGAGAGTATTTCACAGAGTGCTCACTGAAGGTTTTTTCATTTATCAGGAGCCCTGGATAAACTCTGAGTGAGAACTACTATTGTGAGTAAGGTGAGCAGAAGTTCTCTCACACTGCAGTTCGAATGGGAATTAAGAGAATACATCAGCAACTGAATATTCAAAGTATTTTGTTTTTCATGACATTTCATGATGTCTACTGGAACCAAACAATCATATTTCTTGAGGTTCTTGGGATTTCATATTTAGCACTTAATGTAATTTGATGTTTAAGAAATAAGGTATTCCAGGATGAAGTAGGTTTATCTAGAATTCTGCCCGAGCATATCTTTTTACAGGATAGATATTAGCATTGAATTACATGCCATGCATGAATTACAGCCATTTATTTTAAAATTCTGTTTTAAACACTATTTCCAGCCCTCTAACTAGGTTAGGAAATGAGTGAATTTATTCTCCTTTATACATCCCCCCATTTTTACATCTTTATTCAAAAATATCGCCTGATTGTTTAAATCTTGATTTGGTATGGACTCAAGACTGATGCAACAATATTCTTAATGAGTATTTCCTTTCCTTCAAGTTAAAATACTTAGTATTTCCTAATCTGCAATTTATATGGAAAAATATAGAAAAAATTATCAACTCTATGGAACAGATATACTATATATATATACATATATATACACATATGTATACAAAAATTAGATGAAATCTTACTGATTGGACATGAATTTTTGCACTTAAAAAATTTATGAACTGAATGAGTTCTACAAAACTGCAACTCTAAACTGCAGAGGAACCAAGAATTATTTTAGCTACAGGAAAAATTTGACATTCATTATTTCTGGCGTGTCCTGCCGTTCTTGTCCTTTTTAAAGAGCTCAGAAGAATTTGTATTCATAATGATAGTCTGAATGGCCCTACTTGTAAAAATAAAATCATAGAAGAAACAAGAAAGCAAATATCATGTTTTCTATGCATGAGACTTCTATGCAATACAGGAAGGAAAAAAATATCAACATGATGCAATAAATGTCTCTGCTATAAGATGGGTTAGAAAAAAAGCTTTTGTTCTTTTTTTTATGTACTCATTCAGCAGTGTATAGGCATAGAGTCAGTGGCTTCAGGTTTGTATTTGTTTGGGGTTTTTTTAATCCAGTGATCATGAAAATGTGCATGTCATTAGGACTACCTTTAAAACTATAGGGCCATTTTATTTTAAGAGGAACTGGGTTTTAATAATAAATAGTCAACATTTTTGTAATGCAACTCCATAAAAGGTCTCCTAACAGAGTATATTTCTACTGACTTATGTTTGTACTCATTTATTTCGTAAAACTATTTCTATTTTTATGTTCTTTTCAGAGTACTAGTTGTCCTAATTAATGAATTTTACTTATTAGGAGGTGCATGAATTACAGCCATTTATTTTAAAATTCTGTTTTAAACACTATTTCCAGCCCTCTAACTAGGTTAAGAAATGAGTGAATTTATTTCCCTTTTAGGGTCTGAAACTTTATAGCAGACTTCAAATGGAAAACATAAAGAAGTTTCAAAAAACAGGACTTTACTGAAATAAAACTACTCACATAAGAAGCATTGTATATGTAGAAGTATTACCTGGACTGAGGTTGGTCCTTCCACCTTACTCATTAAAAAACCCTAAAAAGCAAACAAAACCCACCAATGTGTATATATCTTTCTCTTTCACTTGTATTTTCGTCTGTTTGAACTACCATATCATTAAACCTGGAATTTTTTACCTCTTTGCATTAGAATGGCCTTGGCTAAATAAGAGACATTATAATGTTCCAATTAACTAATATTATATGCAGTTTCCAGGCCACTGTAGCAACATTTACTTCAATGAACATATTATTACATAAAGCAGCTACAAATCAGACTCGGATCATGACTCAGTGACTCCTTTTATAAGCAAAACACTTCACAATTAATATCTTTTTCCATTTTGTCAATGTGTAAATTATTCCTTTCCAAGGAAGGCTACTACCTACTAAACTAGGTAATGGATTTTTCAGAAAATATGCCATTCAAGAATGTGTTTTTTCTAGATCAGCAGGAAAAAGTTTGCAGCCCTGCATATCAAGAGCTTTATCTCAAAACAAGCTTTGGGTAGTCAAGTGATTCCTGCTGAATGGGAGGAAATTTGCAAGGAACCATCTTGGTTAAGCCCCCCCATCACACTGGTCACAATGGGAAGAAATTGAGTGAAGGTAGTTCTTCTACATCACTGCCATTAAATACAAGACCCTCAGCAGCTCCTGTACACTACTGGAAGAAACCACAGGTATTAGCAATGACTTAGGGAATTTACTGGATGTGAATGCCGTGTTGATAGCTGAGGGGTAGTTTTATTTTATTTTTCATTTCACCACAGAGACAAAATCAATAACCTCTGAGAACTCTCTAAAGACAATTCAGAATTTAACACATTAGTAGTAAACTTAGCTAAAATTTAGATTTTGAAGAAATATTCAGAAACAGAAACTTTTTTAAATGCCTTGTCAAACGTTGAATTTTTCGTCATTGCCTCCATACGGAGACAGGGAGAGGGTTTCTCCATTTAATCAGAGAAGTTATCAGAGTCTGGATGAACAGTATCTCTTTAAAGTGAATTAAGAACTAGTTATGTTTTCATCCTTGTTTCCTACTTGCACTGTCTGCCTGCCTGTCCATCATTATCCCAGAATAAAAGTTTGGTTTTAGTAGTCACTTTCAAACCCAATTAAAACCAAACAATTCCAAGAGTTTCATTAAAAACTATTAAAGTGTGGAATAGGGCTCCAAATTTGTGGCTCTTCCTCAGGTTAAGCAAAAGGCTATTTTTGTGTTATTTCATCTCTATCAGACATCACAAAACCAGCTCTGGAAAGAGCGCATATATGAAGCAGGGAGATGAACTTTATGATCTTCCAGTCCCAGTAAACAGTCCAGTCATGACATAAAAGACCTTGGGAAATGAGGTGTTATAAATTCCATCACTCATGAAGCACTTTGGAGATTAATTCTTTTCAGTGACCCTTAGTTTTACCAGGCCTTATCACTTAGCCCTATTGATGAATGTGATATAATATGAATACTAAGTTAGCTTAGAGTTCAATGCCTTAAGTGTCTCAGTGACATTATCCTAGGTGACTTCCTGATTTAAAGATGTATAACAAAACTGCTTCAACAGGCATTATAGGTTCCATTTATGGAGACCCACACACACATTTATAACTGCACAAAGTAGAGCACATTTTAGCCACAGCTAAAAATACATATATCATAAATAAGCCCCACAGAGCAACCACTGGGAAAATGAACACAGCTATATTTCCATAAGGAAGACTTCCTTCTTCATGGAAGTGTATGTTTTCAAGCAAAGGGCAAAGCGAATAATTACTCAGGCCAGACTTAGTGTGGAACCTTTGTACTGTCCACTGCAGTCAGTTCAAACAGCTTCATCACACTTTCTTTCTACCCAGCTTACTGCTCTCCAGTGTGTATCAAGTTTCAGGTTTTCGTTTGTCGAAATGCCACCCTGAATGTTCCCCACAGACACTTCTGTGCTCTTGCTGCAACTACCACATAAGGAGAAAACAACTGGTGGGCAGTTACAACATCTCTACTTTCTTTTCTGTCAGAATTCGCATGTACAAGCATACCTAGCCTATTGCATAATCATAGCTGTCTTGCTGTAAATTTGCATTAATAATTGTCTTCCACCAGTGACAAAAGTATCCTTGGATTCATTAATCCTTTAGCTCCCCACGCATACAGCTTCTAGCATAATGAGGTCAGGGAAGATGAGTTGATGAGGGTAAAAAAAAAGGGCTCAAAAAAACCCAATGCTCTATTTATTTTCACACCCAAATGGCTGGCTGATTGTATGTATCCATACTCACATTACTACACTACAGTGTAGCATATGCATACGAAAAATTCCACTCAAGGCAAAAAGATCATTTACTATCTCACAAATAAATGTTTGCATAGTGGCAAGCATTTTTGTTCTGCATATAAGGTGCTATATTTTCCCAAAGACCTTTTTCCAAGGTCCATCCTTATTTGTTTTTACACTTTTCTGTTCCTCCATATATGAACCATCATCCACAGCCAAAATAATGGTAGTTTTTATCTGAGAAGGAAAGGAAAGGAAAGGAAAGGAAAGGAAAGGAAAGGAAAGGAAAGGAAAGGAAAGGAAAGGAAAGGAAAGGAAAGGAAAGGAAAGGAAAGGAAAGGGAACCAGTCTTCTCTCAGGATGGTCTAACTCTCTCAGCTGCTGAATATTTTACAACAGCTGCTCCAGAACAGGTCCATGACTACAGCACTGACCTTGCCTTTAGGAGCAAGAGCTCACTTCTACCGGGTTCTCTGTATTCACTTTTCCCACCGAAATCGGTGACCATTAATGAGCCTCTTAAAAGTTGCAAGCAAAACTGACAGGACAACTAGGCAGTAACACACATCCAGCTATTGCCTATTCTCATACGGTATCAAATTTTAGTAATCAATAAACATTTTAAACATAATCTTGACCCAAAATCCAGTAGATGATCTTTCAACCCTATCAAATTACCAAAAGAGGAATTTTTCTGACAGGGCCTCTTAGTTTCAGTTTGTAGAACATATTATTACACTTATTGTTATGATTTATCTAGATACAGATATATTATTGTAATTATATAAATATATATATAAAAACATATTAGAAAAACATATCCTACATTTTTTGAACCCCTAAAGCATAAATGGGTTATTCTTTCTTTCTTCTACCAAAAAATTCATATTTCTAAGCAATAATAACAACTTCTTGTTTTCTCTCAGAGGGTCTTTAGTGAATATTCAGCTGTTCGTTGATGTTCACAGAGTAAACTGATACAGAAAATTTTCTACCAGATCTAATCCATCATTACTTAAAAGATTTATCATTATAGGGTTGTGGACTGCCTTAAAAAAAATAAATTTATTGGAAAGATGTCCTGAAGTTTATGTGGCCTTCTCCATCTTGAACAAGGAAGCTGGACTAGATGAGTCAGTGTGGTCCCTTCCAACCTCACCCATCTTGTGATTCCCCTTATCTTTTTGTTGCTAATCTATGCACAGTGATCACAAATTACCAGAACAGGCATTTTACACAAGAAAATGCATTCTGACAGTGTTTCCTGAGAGACACAATTCTCAACAACAGAGATTAAAAAACCCTCAAGAAATTTTCATTAAAAAACAAAACCTGTGATTCACTACCACTAAGACTTATACAGGTAAAGCAGACAGAGAGGGATGGAAAACAAATTTGTATATCTCCACTGTTATTCTTCATTAACCATAGTATAAACAGCCCAGATATGGAAAGAGAAGAGCAGTTCAGAAAATACTCAATCATCAACATATGAAATTCGAATCCATATATTTACAATGAGAGAGACTGGTTGTAATGGCAGCAATTTTTATACTTTTTTTTCTGCAGTAATATCAAGGTTGTTACAAATATTTTCAACTCTTATCAGCTAGACAAAAATGTCTCTACTGGCAACACTTCCTCCTTTCATCCTTAGTTTCATCGTTACGAAAGCAAGAATTTCAGGATGCAAACATAATTGGAAAAGAAAAGAAACGGAAGATATTTGTTTACTTGATTTGTTTTCTGAAATCTTTAATGCTGTTAATATCCAACAATTATTTATGTCAATAAATTCCAAGACATGAATACAACCTCAATTTCAGGAAGTCCCTAAAATGTGAATTATTAGTCTGGCTACATCTTTTCTGATGCTCTTAAGTATCTGTTGCTGTTCACTCCCAGACACATGAAATTTGCTACATGTCCTTGTAGTGTGATTCATTACGTAGTTTATTATGAACTCAGCACCCAGGGATTTCAGCAACGACCTTGCTGTTTTACTTTCCCAATTCCCTCTGCACCTACTCCTCACCAGTAGATACAGAGCACCTTCAGTTTTTTGTCAGCTTTCAGGCAGTACTAGAGGATGTTTTTCTTTCCCTGGCTCATTGCTGTTTGCTTAAAGCCTACGTGACTAGTACCATCTCTACAGTATGGCAAACATATCTAACAAGACCTGGCAATGAGTAAAGACAGAGCCTTGCATGAAAATTCTTCTTTATAAAGCTTGTCAAAAAACTTTATAAAATTCTCTGTGATTATGTTCTTGTTCTCTCTTTGACACCAAAATTAGCAGTTGTGGGGAAATTAATTGGAAAACTTGACATTTTAGTGGCTAAATATTATGACTTCCCTTGACATAATATTTTTCTTTTTTTTCTTTTTCATGAAACCTGAAGGGAGTATTCTTTAGTCTTTTGCATTAATTATTTTCATTTCAACTCTAGGAGGCCTGTGTTTTGCATATTTAAATCTTTGCATTCTTTAAGAATGCCTTTAGCTACTGTTATGTTGCCGTAACACAATTTAACTTCAATGACATTTTGAAAAAGAATCTCTGAAATTTAGGAAGCAAAAAGGCACACACTCATTTTAACGGAAGATTGCAATAAAAATAATCCTGTCAAAGCACATTTTTACAAAAATTGAATTGCTTCCTATTTATTATATTAATTCACAGTAATTTTGAGGCATCAGAAAGATGCTAACTCAATGAATCAAAACAAACGCCAACCCCCTCCTCCTCCCCCCCCCAAAAAAAAAAGAAAAAAAATTGCTGGAGTTTACTATGAGTCAGATCAGGCCACTCTGGGATCTTTAGATAATTATTTTATCAGAAACATACACACAGAGAGAAACAAACCCCAACCAACCAACAAGGTTGTTAAATTCACTCTAAAAAATTAACTGCTGTTTTTGCCTTTTTCTGAGGTGAACATTGATATTTCTTAGATATTTTTCAAACCTCACACTGATTTCTTTAACAAGGAAAATAAAACAGAGACGGGCTGGGAATCAACGTGAACAAGCAATATTTTTTTTTCAGTAGATTTCGCACATTATAAAGCTTTTAAATTACACTATTAATCTTACCAGGATCTCAGAACGGCCAAGGTTAGAAGAGACTTTTAGAGGTCACGTGGTCCAACCCCACAGCTCCTAAAGCTGATTGCCCTGGACCATGACCAATAACACCCCTCAGGAAAATTTCTATCTAACTTTATCTTGTAGCTGGCAGCCAGAAAGCATGGCCTATTAAGAACTGGGTTTAAAACCTCAGGGAAAAGGATAGATTCCATGGACCATATACACATTCAATTGTATACAAATATAGTTTGATTTTACTTGTTAAAAAATGGTCAGGAAACTAAGATGTAAAAAAGTATTCTATTGAAAGAATGCTATTTAATTTGGTATTTACTGAAGAAACACCAGCTTTGTATTTGTTTCAACATTCCCAGCTATGCTTGCTCCTGGTACAAGAAGTTTATATGATTACATATTTTGTCAATAGGACCTTGTGTCGTTTACTGCACTCACCAGACAAAGACACAAAATTAAAATTAAAAGCACAATCAAAAATAAAATGTGTCTTAGTTGTCAAGTACTTTATTTTACAAGCCAAATAATGTTACTTAAGAGAGCTTTCATAGATAGAATGGATTTGCACAATCTAAGAATTAGAGATTAGGGTGCATGACATTTAAAATTCTACTCTGTCTACTCTCTGTAGCTATTTTGTCTCGAACAGAGTCTGAACTGAATATTTGTAGAGTATGGTCCAGCAGGATGTTGTTCAGCATTTTTTGCTTGCTTTGTTGTACTCCAGTGAGTTCCCTCTCCCATCAGTAGCTAGATTTACACTCAGAGAACTATCATATGTCCTAATGGTGTCTTCGCACTAGCATGACTTTTTAACACATGGTTAGATCTGGTATGCTGGATTTGAAAAGTCTCACACAGAGACCACAAAGACCCACAGTAATTAAGTAAACTAAGCACTGCAAGGGAAGGGAAGATTAAGAAAAAAATATATGCATGCAGTCACACAAAGCCAAGAGAAAAAATATTACATTGTTTTAGAGAGCTCATTTGCCTTCAGAAAAGAAAATTGAAATAATTTCCTAAAAGTAATATATAGCATTTAAAATACTGATGAGAATATAAAAATTCCTATGTGATCTATTCAAAAGAACTGAAGTCTCAGTCTGAGTTTGTATAAACTACTCCATATTGTGGCTTGAATTTAAGATGCCCTTAGGCTGAAGCACCTAGAGCAGACACAAAGCCCTGAGGGGTTTGTGAGAGCCAAGCCAGAATATACCTGTAATCCTGTAGGTTTGGGAGCTGCTGTTTTATTCTTTAGCGTATTTCTTATATACCTGGGAGGCAACCGTGCTGTAATAGAAAGGTCTTCTCTTGACCATTGTTTAAAAAGTTTCAGAGCATGCCTGAAAAGCTGGTTTTGCAGAGACGAGGTGCATGACAATGTAGAATTATTTGCAGTACAAGTAAATAGTCGGTTATATTACATGCTGTGAACCAATTACATAGGTGGTTTCGAAAAGTTTTGCCAACTGGAGATATTAATTCCTGCATTACAATGGAGAATATCAATGTCTTGTCTCAAAGCATAAAACTCCCTGACCAAAATATTTTCCTCAATCTCACAAATCTTGAGGTTATCATTTAAAAATATATATTCATGAAAGGTCCTGGACAAACTATTCCTTTGACTTCTATGTCATACAGCCATAGACCTTCCCTATGTGGACAGTGTTTTGACATTAACCAGTTCTTAAGTGTAAATCTTCTCGCTACTGACGTGAAAATACTTCAAGTATTAATTATTTTGCACAGAAGGATTGACTTCCAAGTTTTTATAACCAAGGAATGCTAAAATCTCATCTTTGGAGGCCTATCACACCCGACACAAGTACAAGTCAGTCTTTCAATTCTTAGTAAAATGCATTATTTATCTGAATTTCATCTCTCAATGTTTTCAGTGTTTATCAGTAGATAAGAGCCTGAAGTGTTTGAAAAGATGTGCTGCAGGGCATGAGACATCCTCAAAGTTTGGAAAGCATTTTTCCTCTGGTTGTTTTGACTTGGTATAGTTTTTCTTTCTACAGTTCAGGAGTTTTAAAACATTAAAGTCTTTGAGAATGAATTTGTTGGTTCACTATTCTCCTTTGGCTCAGATGAACATCTGTCTCATCGCCCTTCTCTTTAAAATTTTATATGTAGACAGACTGTTGTGGGGTAGAAATCCTCCTTCCCTTTTCTCTTGTAAATCCTGATGTTGTTAATATTATTCTCTGTGGGAGGCAGCCCCTTGGTTCATTATGAGTGCTGCAATTCAATCAGATTTCAAACTTAAGATGATGAAATTATGTATGTTATAAAAAAAATTAATAATATAAACTGGAAATAAAAAAATTTAAAATCTAGTTCTACAATTTTGTCATTATAACAATTCAGGTTTAACAGTTGCTGCATTTATTCAACCAAAATAAACCTACGTCACTAGGGATTTGAAATTTTACAACTACTGTTGAATTGGAGACATCAGTTTAGTATTCTTCTGTTATACTTATCCAAGTAACTTTTAAAGTGGGGAAAAAAATCAAGTTCAGTATGAAGTGTCTTTTCTAATGGGCTTTGGTATGCTGCACGCCACAAAAAGAGATTTTAATTGACCAATTGATGAAATAGCCTTCCTCTATTTAAATAATCTTTTAAACATATCACAGAACTCAATATTATCGGTGTCCAGGCAAAATTGAAGAGTTCCATCAAAATGTATTTGCTTTTCATATCTTTAGCTAAAAATGATCATCGTGAATTTTCTATAATCATTATTGTACTGCATTACAAATTTCTTTGAGGCTTCTTGAATCTAAGGTTAATTTGAATCATTTCAGTTTTACCCCTTTTGCAGGTCACAAATAATTTCTCCTGGAAATTTTATACAAGGTACCTATGCTTTTCCATGTCCTAACTGTTTGTATTTTGAAAGAGTAATTTCTCTCTTAAATTATCTGATGATAGATAAGCAAGGTAAAAAATAATTAGAACATTTAATAAACAAGACATGAGTCTCTGTCAGCCTTTATGCTTTATGAGAAGCACAATAATTCAAATGCAACCGTGAATTTCAGTGATAAAGCATAGTCATACAGAGATATGTTTAAAGTAGTATTTAAACTGGCAATTGATGAACTGTTTAGTTAAGAAATTTAGACAGGAAAATATTTAATAAAGATATGTATCAAATATCTATTCAACTTTTCTGCACAAGTGCAGGAAAAATTCAGGCTGATTCACACAAATTTATCAGAAAATAAGAAGTTCACATATGGACTTTGTCTGTGTTATAAGCATCAAAAAAATAGAAGCCAGAAGTCTCACTTTCCAATTCAAATTTGCAGGCCCAGTTTATCCAATGCTGTAGACAACTCTCCAGGTTATCTGTGGCATTAAAAGTCAGCAGACTCAGTGAGAATGTTGCTTCCAAACCTGAATGCAATCTCACCTGTGATCAGCCTGGAGATGCAGCAAAACATGGCCAGCATTTAACAAGCATTTCCCAGAGGAAGCACAAGGTTGTTAAGAGTCTGAAGTATATCATCTAGATTCTGCAAACATACAAAAGTCCCCAACCATAGGTACTTTCTATACAGTCTACTTCTGTAATTAATTGTGAGATCACCAGGCATTTTTATGGAGGCCCAAACACTTATTACTGGATAATTCTTTTCATAGTGGGATCCATTACAAAAACATGAACTCCAGGCCTGCTGGGAGGCAGTTTGCACCTCTCAAACACCTGAGAGCTGCAGGGACCTACTATTGCTACCCACTGAAAGCACGAGAGAGTGGTGAGAAATTTCCGACATAAATGCCAGAAATTTATTGCCTCTATGACTTGGCCAAATCTCATCAAAGTTTGCTTGTAGTTCTTACCCGGATGAGACTAGGCATTGGAGTGAGAGGTTATACTGGAAGGAAATTAAAACAGTCCAAAGATTTTCATGTTTTTAAGATATTAGCAGTTAACCAGATGCATACAGAACACTCTTTTAAGACATGGAAAATAATACTACCCGAAGGTATCAGAACTGCTTGTGTCTAGTTTTGTTCTTCAGAGTTTTCTCTTTGATCTTCATTTTGTCTTTGTAGTTTCTTTCTGAACTGTAGTCCATGCTCCAGTCAAACCTTTTATGTTCAAGCATGATCTGCTATTTTAGCAAATGTTATTGTCTCTGATGAATTCTTGTCCTCTTCACTACCTCTTCACTGCTTATAAGGCACACAAGCCTCCTGCTCCTTTAATTAGATTCTCTTAAAAAAAAAAAAAAAAGAAAGAAAAAACCACCACAAATTAAAAACACCACAAAACAGCTTGCAGCTTTTATTCTATATTTTTTTTTTGCTTTGCCATTCTCTGTTGTTTTTTATTTATCGTGCAGAAGTCTTCCCTTTTGATGTTCATCGCACGTCTGTGTTGAAAGAGGCACAGCCAGCTGTTACTAGGTACTATCAGCTGAAGACGTGCACATATATGTTCACTTAATCTAGAGATGGCCATCCTTCAATATTTGGAAGGGCTGAATATATGACTACACCACTGTATGTATGGGTTTTTTAACAGACTACAGAATGCACCTCAGATTTTTCAGTCTAGCTTTTGCTGCTTTTTGCTGTTTATCATCATCTGTTACAATACACTCTGCACCACAAAAGAAATGTACATAAAATATGTTAGATAAGCCCGCAAAATGCAGAAGGAGAGGATGAAAGATTGCATTAATAATTTCAAAAAGTATACTTGTAAAGAAACTATTGCCAGAGAAAATATGGTTTCTGGTGTTACTGTTAACCAGTGACATTCCTACAAAACCCTGTGCAACTCCAGTTCATCTCCTGGAGCCATCTCTGTTTGCGCTGTACTGTCCCTGCAAGGCCTGAGTGGATAAAGGGATCATGCTATGAAATATGTTGCACAAAATCAGGTTTTATTAGGAGGTAAAGCTTTCCAAGGAGTATTCCCAGAAGACTTTGTAATTCTGAGATGTGTCATAGTGTCTTAGCAAGATGAGAAAGGAACTTCTACTGCTCATTTCTTTTCCTGTAAAACAAGCAATATGGAGAGAATAGATGCTTTACTTTTAGGAAACCAATAACGGAACTAGAAAATCAACCTCCAGTTCCCAAATCATAATTTTAAGCTTTATCATCAAATAATAGTATTTTCTTTCAATGCCTCTTCAAAGTCTATTTACATGAATACAACAATACTTGCAATGTTAATCAAACCCTTTTCCCAGAAAACACTGTAATGTCCGAGGCAGCTGTAAAGACACTGTCAGAGTGTATATTTCAATTACTCCTAAGGGTGGCAATAACAGCAATAGACATAACAAGAGATTATTTTACTTCTTGATATTTTATCTTTGTATCCAAGAGATAGAAATGTCAATTAAACATCATTACTTTCTCTCTGTCCATGAGTATTTCAGCAAAATTTACTGTAAGCAAATACTTTTGTGGTTATATCACTCAGGCTGAAGTACCTTATATTATTGTAGACACAACAGTAAGCTTCATGAAAAGCACATTTAATATCAAAACCCACATATCTGTGTTTGATCTATAAAAAAAAATTACACTCCAACTATTTTCAACTTTTTACTCAGATACTTATTTCCTGCAATATGTGATGCTTTGCCCTATAGATATTGTGTGTATCTATATATAAGGCTACAGTCTTATATTTTCTTTTCTTTTTAATTGGCTAAATCTAAGATGGTTTAGGACAGGAAGAAGGATTTTTGGACACATCTACACCTATTTTGAAGAGGTTATATTTTTTTTTAAATATGATCCATAAAACAGTAAGAAATATACTTTGCTAAATTACTATTCTTGAACAGCTCACCTACTGAGCACTGAAAAAGGCAAGGTGCAAATTAATAGAGATCAAGACAATGTAGAGAACAAACTGAATTTTCAGTTTTCACAGGGCATTGAAAAAAAAAATGGAGGAAATAAGGTCCAAAGTTAAAAAAGTAATTAAAAAATTAGAAATCTCCTATTGTAGGCAGTATCTGTGGAGATCACACTAACCATTTTTTTCTGCTCCCAAAGACTGTGCACTCAGTCCCCAGCACATAATTCTGGCATTTCAGAGTCTGCTCTGCTCTTTCCAATGGGTCTGAAAGGGTTGCCCCTTACTTTCACCTGACAAGAAAAAGAAACACAGCTGAAATATTTACATACAAGGATGTTTTGCTAATACAATTACTTAAGTATTATTATAAATACTTAATACATTGGCTAGTAAACTTGTATAGTACCATATGAGCATTAGGCTGCATCTGCATGAACAACTATAGGTCAGTTTGCCAAAAGTAAACTCATTAATAGCTATTTTCAATTACATTGCATAGATGTATACATCTATTACAGCACTTGCCTAGCAGAAAAAATAAATCAACATTTGGTACTAAGTATTTTTTTTTATGCTGAAAATGCTTTTTCTAGTTAGACAGTGGCTATACAATACTTCAAAGTACTAAGGACATGCCTACATATATGTGCACTAAAACCAGTTGTAAGATGTGAGTTTGGTCAGTGGAAAACCTAGTAACATTTCAGTTTCACCTTCTAATCCTTGGGTTTAGTTATGTGCTAGTTATTCTCAATGCAGTTGTTCCAGAATTGTCTTTGCCCCAGTAGGGTACATGACACTGACCTTTCCTACTCGGCTGGAGGAGCTGGCTTAGCTGGACAAAATGTCAGTACTGGCTTTGTACATCTTTATTACAAAAACCTATGCTGCCTCTAAAGACCAAACAGCATGGATATAAGGCAGGGATTCAACAAGAGCCAGCTCATGCTCTGGTAGACTGGGAGTTCCCAAAATCTTGGCATGACTCCTTGCAGATATTCCTGTGGAAGTTAATGATGCCAGAGAAGTTCAAACAGTAGATGAGAGAGGTCACATGAAATTGGAGGCATTAAAAAGAGGAAAAGACATCATTTTACCATACCACTTTTGCCTTGCAGGGTTCTAGGGAATAGTAATGGGATAATTCTACAGGCAAGGAGAAACAAGTCTTCAGTTAAAGATTTTATCATGGGTGAGAAATAAGGACACTATTCCAGAATGACAGAAGAGAGGAGTGTGTGGGTCAAATCTAAACCAGAAATGATCTTTGAGAATCTGAAGTGAGAACCTAAACCTGTGTTGGATAAGTTTAGCAGCTAGAATAACACGATGAAAATGTAAGACCTGGAGAGGTAGTACCGATGCTTAAGAGTCTACTGGAAATTGGGAAGACAGCTTTGAAATTACTCTAGTAGTTTCCTGCTTGAAAAGGTCAGTGAGATGAAGGACCATGTCAGAGATGGTGTCAAAGTTTAATAGCAGGACCTTAATGGCACCAAATCTGCTATTAAACACAGCTGCAGTGAGCAGCTTGACACAGGAGAGTTCAAAGTTCCTAATTTGTAAAAGCTCTTATAGTCATTTTACTTCTAACCTGATTAGCACCCGTTATCCTATTCATTAAGCCCGCAATTCATGTCCTAAATATAATCTGTTAAGTCTTAGGTGCAATTTAGGTCTACATTCTCAGTGCAATTAGACAGCAATTGCAAAGCAGCAAACTGGGGACTTTTTGTTATTT
The DNA here is from genome assembly GCA_013396875.1 of Vireo altiloquus. Taxonomy (NCBI): domain Eukaryota; kingdom Metazoa; phylum Chordata; class Aves; order Passeriformes; family Vireonidae; genus Vireo; species Vireo altiloquus. The sequence continues at coordinate 978,918 of VZRF01000178.1, forward strand.
ATTAATTAAAAGATAACGATTCTCTTTAGAGCCCAGTGATAGAAAGAAGACCAAGTATTTTGTTTGGTACACTCATTTGTTGAGGGAGTGGTATGAAATAAAGAGAGAGATAAGATCCTGCTTGTCAATAAGTGACAGGTATTTTATGAAAGCAGTCACAAGAATGGCAAACACAAAACAGAAGTGTAGAAGTGCATACCTCAACAATAGCACTCCATTTTGAAACTTCCAAGTGGCTTTAGGTGTAAAAATAAAGTCTGGTGTTGTGGGCACTGTCAAACTGTCAGTACAGCCTAGAGCTCAAAACATGAATTCTTTGTGAATTAACAATGTCACTTTCTTTCCAAGAGAGGTGTGGGTGGACTTTCAATGACTTGGAAAGTGAGAACAGTCAGTTGCATGGAGTGCAGCATTTGATCTATTTCTAAACTGTTAAAAATACTCCTTTTTTCCATGGACATTGCAAAATTTCTAAGTAGGTCTTTTCCTCAAAGGAGCTGCAAGATCAGAACAAGGAGAGCACAAACCATTCTAGAAATTCTACTGTCTTGGCTATGCATTTGAGCACAATGTGAATAAATTAAAAGTAGAAATGTCATTTTGAAAGAGAAAATATGAATTTATGCCACCTTTAAATACAGAATCAGTTTTGGAATACTGTTTGAAGGGGCACTGATTCTCTTCTCTACTATTTTTATGCAAGTCCTTCTATTTGGTTGACCTCAGTCTATATTTTATAAGATCACTAATCCTTCAAAAATGTAATAAGTGCTTACTGTGAAAATTCTTGTAAGACTTACTTAAACAAACTTGTTCTACTTTTAAACAAAGGATTGGAAACCAATTACAGTATACAGATTCTTAGTTCTAAAAGAAATCCAACATCAGCTCAGGCAGGTTTCTTTCTGTCTGTATGCTTTATTCTAAATCTATAACTGTCAGATTTAAAATTTGGTACTGCTCTTCCTCCCATGTTTCTATTTTATAATAAAAGCAGTAGTCAAAATTAGTTGATTGTCAATGAAGGCCCTGATGGCAATATCAGGAATATTTGGTTGCACTTGATAACTCCAATGAGATAGGTTTGCCCAAGGGATGTTGAACTAACAGCAACATTGGATAAATTTAACTAATAAGTTTTTGTTATAAACAGCAGAAAGAAGAAGCTCAAATTAGCAAGTAAACACTGAAGAAATTAGGAATAGTCAGTGAACTAAATGCCAAGATTAAATTCAGATCAATCCAAAGGAAAATTCAGGTTCAGCTCTTTGGAAACCAAACAGAAATTATAAAAGGGCTAGAAAAAGCAAACAAGAAAACTAGTAAATGGTGCCTTAATTATGGGTGTTAGATCTACCTCTCTGTAGTCTCTGCCCCTCTGTAAGTCTCCAAGTCCAGATTCAGACTTTGATGTTTCACTGATTGCAGTGTATAACACAGTCCAATAGACTGATTTCTGAAAGAGGGCAAAGAGTAGGACTTCTGCAGCACCACCTTATACTGACTTTACACCTGGCCTATTTGCCTGCAAGTAATCCAGTAAATGGCCTCTGCTATCAACTTATACAAGTGAAGAGACAAGTTTGTCCTCCAAGGATTCATCATGATCATGGAGGAACATGATCAGCCCAAAGCTGTTGTGAGAGTTTATCTTACTGACTTATCTTTTCTTATTTCTCTTCTGAAACTGAGACAATAATAGCAATAACTAAACTGGATAAGTGAGAAAACCTCAGATTTTGATAATAATACATTTATGTGAGACCAACCACTTTAAAATTTTCTTTTTTTTTTTAATCAGTATCTCTCTGTTAATAAAAGGCCAATACCCCTTAAAGTTTCTGTGGGTTTGGAAGAGACAGGTTGGAATCTCAAAACAGAAGAATATTTTCAGTTTTTCAATTGAGATGGCTATTCTCTGTATTATTGATAATAATCTATCAGATTTCAGAAAGACAACTCTGGTATTAAGCTACCAGTATAAAAACATTTTCACAAATTCAGCATGAGCTTCTGTAGTCTCAAGGTAATCTGAGAGTCCACCAGAAAATACAAATCTCCTTTGAAATTCCATTCCCCTTCTGTCATTCTGGAGATGGAAGAACATGAGGACAGATGTTGCAGACCCTTGGGGGATAGTTTTACAAATTCACTTCCTAAAGATGAAGTAAATATTTGTGGGTACACTGCTTCAGGAACCTGTGCCTTGAGCATAGATTACTTAATGAGAATATGTAGCTGTACATGCAAATAATTTCAATCACAAAACTCACCCTAAAATTTTGGATAAGCCTGAAGAAAGCTGTTTAACTGGCAAGCTAGTTTAATTCTTGACCACTACATAAATATACAGGGATTAAAAAAAATAAATGGATTTTCTACCAATATGTGTGCTAAATCCCATTCTCTTGGAAAATTTAATATTTCTAAAGGGATTGTTCAAGGACACATCAAGACTGAACCAATTGATGGGAGTGTTCTTTCTGAATAAGGGTAGACAGAAAGACAGAGGAACTGTGTTAAAATCATACTTATTTCTCAATAAAACCCTGCTCCTTGAGCAATGCAAGATGTAACAGAATCCCTCTCCTAACATCCTAGGCCTGATGTTACAATATATTTACTCCTAAAGGAAAAAATGTGTGTTTAAACACACAAGGAATTTACACAATTTTTACTGTATGGAGTTAAAGTTACTGAGGAACTTCAGGCAAAGAGATTTCATTTTGAGAACCTCAATGACCCATCTATGCAGAAAACATGAGTCTGAGCCCTTAGACTAAAACGTAACCTTGTGCCCTACCTCTGAAAGGCAGGAACAGCAGAAGGTCTCCTAAAATAGTATTAGAAACAGGAGATGCACTGAGATTCTTCCATATTTTCCATCTTCCCTCCATTATGGTAATCACACTTCAGGTACTTTTCAAGTCATCTTCCCTGCTACCACTTCTATTTATTCTCTTTTTTATTATTTTGACCCATATGAACTGGGAAACTACTTAATATGAGGCTTGCATTTCTACATTGTATGGAAAAGTGCTGCTTTACCTTTCAAACCTTCTACTTTTTGCCAACTCCAAGATCCTCTGTACAAGTAGATAAATTCCCCACAGATTTTCTTCACATGGTACAAAACTGTGTAAACCCATATTGTGCTCCTTCTGCATGCATCCCCTTTGAAAGCGCTGTGTCTTTGTCAGTCTGGCTTTCCTGATGGAGAAGTTTTTCTCCATTTCTGACCATCTTTCTTAAAAACCTCTGTACCTCACAGCCTTTCTGCATCTTTTTTGAGAAACCACGTCCTACAATTCTTTCAGCATTTAAGCTGCAAGAGCATTATGAATTCACAGCACCATACTGATAACCTGTTTTGTATTCTGTTCTTTCCAGATAATTCCCATGTGCTCTTTGGATGGCTGCTGCGCACCAAGTTGATATCCTCAGACAGCTATCCACGGTGACTGCAAGGTCTTGTTCAACCCAACCTCCTGGGTATTTGCCATTTTTAAATTTCAGATGAAATTTCTCATGCATTTTATTGAGGTTTTTCAGACTGTTTTGCAACCGCTTGTACCCTGAATAATTTTCTGTTATCCAGAAATGATGTAATCTTACCCGAAATTATGCAGTTGATTGATATCAAGATTATTGCATGATGCAGACCTCACCTTAGGTCTGGGTGCCATTCCACAGGTAAAACCCCTCCATTGTGAAAACTAGACATCCAATTGTCTTTACTTTTGGTAGCCAGAGAGAAATCAAACTATGTTATTTCTTGACAGTTTTAATTCTTTGAAAATTGTTTTTATAGTCTTTGCCAAAGCTCTTTGGAAGGACTTATCAAACGGATCACCCTTGCTCCCGTTTATATGCCTAATGACTCCATTACATTTCTTCTTTCAATAGCTCGAGTTAGGATTGTTAATTCCACCTTACGCATGACAAAATGAGTTCCTGGCAGCCTGTACAAGAAGTTTTTGCAGTCAATCATATCTAGACACTCTGAAAGTATACTTGGACTTTCTTTTGATCCAAAGAAATCACTGCGGAAAATGGATATTTCAATCTTAAATGTAGATGTCTCTGCTACGTATACCTATATGTCATCTTTAATGCTGAATCAATAGCCTTATGAGTTTCAATTCATTATGGACCTTTCGAACTCAGAATTTACATATGAATGCTTGCATATTTACATATGTCCTTTTTTTTATGTTTAGGAAAAGCATTGGCTGCCCACCAATATCCTGCCTTTTTGAGCAAGAAACATGACTTACATATAATGTCTGCCAAAAAAAAAAGTAATGATAGAGTTAAAATGAAACATTTTGGTACTTTCTATATACAGATGATAATTTCTCAATACATTTTTTTGAATTAAATTGTGTTAAACAACCAAAAAATGTTATCCAGACTGAAAACAGCACAGCTGGTGACATGGTGAAGCATTTCAAAGTATCATTACTACGGAAAGAACAGGGATATAAGGATGGAAAATGCATAATAAAGAACAAGAGATGATAGTAAACACTGGATGCTTTAAAGTTAAAATTTTATGAGATCCTGAGCTAGTGAAAGAAAGCAAACCTTTGAATATCTGCACCAATAGACCTTTCCTATTCACAGATCACATCACAGTCACCTACAGCAGAGATTTTAGGCCACCATTCAACAGTGTCTACTGATTTTTCCACAGTTAATGAAAATGGAAAGAAAGAAAGAATTATTAACTCATTCTATTCTTTCCTTTTTGTTAGGGACCGTTCATCGCTGCACTTTGCATTTAGTAGGTGTGGGATACTGGCATTTTGTTTAGTAAGAGTCCACGTGAGATACAGCTGTAGCTCCTCACAATGCATCCTAACACAGGCTTGTCAAGACTAGAGTATATGGCCCTTCACACCAGAGAATAAAGTTTATGATACAATATAAAAAATGTTGATTGAATATGCAGAACTGCGAGCACCATCTGTTTGCCTTGTTTTTCTAACCTCGTGGGTTTCTCACTACAGCTGCTAATTGTATTATGGAATTTTCAGGATAGGCCACTTCTGCTTCAGAATTCATAAGGGCATATTCCAGTTTACATCTACTTAAGCTTCGGAATTACAACTGACTTAAATTTTTCTCTTTTTGCATTGTTTTTTGTAGTGTTCCCAGAACTTTCCTTTCTTTTTTTTTTTTGGACAGTTATTACCTGGTGAAAAACACTTCTTAATTGAAAATATGCGGATAGCTTAATTAAAATATGTTCTGTCATGCATGCCAGAAGCACTAGAGGCTTAAAGTAAAACCAGTTGTAAGCAGAGTCTTGGTTCTCATTCACATGAATAAAAGTTAATCAAGTGAGTTGAAACCCTCATTCACACACTGTATCAACACAAAGAAGAGACTCATGTCACTTTCTTTTGTGAGTTGTTCATCCCCATTTTTGGCATGCTCATTGTTGGTGTTTGTAGGATGCAAATTTTTTTCAACATGCAAATGCCTAGATGCAGATGTTTACTCCCAGAACAGCAGGCTGTCATGCAAAAGAGGCAATGACAATTTGAACTGACCATTATTTTGCCAACTGAACCATATAAATGTATCATTTTAAAATGACAGAAATACTCCAACAGTCTCATGAAGGAATCTCAGACACCAGACTAAAAGAACTACCGAAAAAAAATTTAAAATGACACTAGTAAAAGCCACTGACAGTCCTCCCACGAATAGATTAGCATAACTAGGAATGCAAGTAGCTGCTTTCCAAAAAGTACACAGGCAATGATCTAAGCTGCAAGGAGTGAATATGAGAATAAAGTTCTTTATCATTCATAAAGGACAATTTCAACCTCTGTTCACATGGATAACAGAAAGCAAAGCCTCAGCTCTGCATTCTTTTCCTTTATAAGCATAATTGAATATTCTATCTATTTCCACTGTGTCAAAGTACAGAGCTAAAAAACAGCACTGCCTCTGCATACAGAAAAGCTCCTGGGTGTATTAGTAGTTCCTGTAGATCAAGTGCTGCATATCACTGCAATTGAACTCTTTATTATGCTGAAAAAATACATTGTCTGCATCAGGCAGGAATGATTTTGTTATTAATTTGTTTCAAATTAATATTCATTTACTCTACCAGAGATCTAAAAGAAACCAAGAGAAAATTATATTCGCTTTCCTTCTAAAATTTAGTCATTTGCAAATGAGTAATACATTGACCATTTTGAAGACGTTCTTCATCTTTATAAATATGTTACTCTGTTTGGTCACCTTTGGAGTCATCCAGGAAAAATATGACACTTAATCAGATAAAATAACTCAACTGATTTGTCCAGTAAACAATTGTTTCTATTTAGTACACATCATCTTTTGCTTTGAATAAGAGTTCTCTGATTTGCAGAAGCCCAGATCACAAAGGGTCTGTGACACCTGCACATGTTCTGACCATTTTGCTCTCTTGTGCACTGAATGTCACTGATAAAGCAAATGCTAGAAGTTATATGCTGGTATCTGAAACAATCAGTAAATTCAAACCAACCTGAGTCAGACCTATTGGGCTTCCATAACTGACTGACATATGCATCCAACAACTCATATTGGTGTAGGAATGTCTGTTTTGAATAGAATACTTTTTTCAATACAAGGAAGTATTAGGAATTTTGCTACATGTTCAGGGTACTATTGTATTTTATATATACTGTGCTATACACACAGTCATATGTAGTTTCCAGGTTTGCATTTCTAACAAGAATGTATGTGAAATAAACTTTCAAGATTAGTTCAATAGGCAGCAGGAAACTTAGTCATTTAGGACTTTGTCACTTTTGAATCTATCATGTCCATCTGAATGATGCCTGCCTGAGCTTTGTATCTCATTGACTTCAGTTGCTCTAGCCCACAGCCTCTTAGAGTCAGCTCTTTTCAAATCTCCCTACATGTTTCTAGATGGAAAAGAAAAACAGGGACCAAAAATATCAAATTGTGCATTGTGGTAAATCAAACTTAATTTTTTTCATCTTTTTTAAACATAAAAGGGGTTGCTGTTATTGCTCACTAATCCAAGACCAGAGGTATTGAAGCCTGAATACTTTATAAAATAAACAAAGTGCTAAAAATAAAATAAGTTACTTTAGACTTTATCAGCATGAGCAGGAATATTTTCCTTTTAATTATCACTTCTGGAGAGCTTTCACAGGAGACCAGAGCTTTCACAGGAAGGTTATCAAGCTGTATAATGGAAGTGAAACATCTGCACAAGCTCAGGAGCATATATTGTGCCTGAACTTGGTAACAGAAGAATTCTGCAAGCAACAGATATTCTTGTTTTGAGTCAAATATACTCATATAACCAGCCCTGATGTTCTGATGGTGAGGTGTGTGGGAAGAATGGGAGAGAATTCCAGGAGAAGGATTGAGTTCTGCCTCACGGTGCAGAGCATTAAGCCCAGAGTTTCTTCTGCAGATATTTATTTTACGCTCAGTTATTATTTCTACAGAAATAAATTCCAAATTCAGCTATTTTTAAAGAGTGTAAGAAAAAATAGTTTTCCTGAGGAAAAAAAAACCTTTAGATAACATTGTGTTCTTGACAATTCACATAATCATTTGGGTTGGAAGAGACCTCTGGAGATCATCTGGTCCAACCCGCCCTGCTACAGCAGCGTCCCTTAAAACAGGTGACACATGAATGCATCTAGTTGGGTTTTGAATTTCTCCAAAGAGGGAGACTCCACAACCTCCCTGGGCAACCTGTTTCGGTGCTCTGCCATCCTCAACATAAAGATCTTCCTCATGATGAGGTGAAACTTCTGGAGTTTTTGTTTATGGCCATTGCTCCTTATCCCGAAAATGGAGAAAAAAAAATTGGACAGGCCTGAAAAAGAGTCATATTTTAAAAATGGATTATAGTTAAGGATGAGGAATTTTTATTTCTTCCTTTTTATCTCTGAGTTTTGGAAAACAATACAATCTTGCCTCTTGCTCCTCCAACATATAAACAGCAGAACAAATGTCTATAGTCTCAAAGCATCTGACACTCTGTCTGTGCTGTTGATGCAGACCAGAAGCATCCACTTAATTAAATTAAATGTAACAAAATGATATCAAAAATTTCAGATGCATTAAAAAGCAAACTATCATGGACCAGCTAGAAAATAAGCATGGGAAATATCAGTGAAGAGCATTTACTGACACATTTCAATATCACGGTCTTCTCTTAAAAAACTGCCTATTTCCCAGGACAAGAACTTTTCATAGGAAAATTCTAACATTCATCAACCTTTCATTAAGTCCTCTGGTTTCAGTAAAGAATTTCTGCTTGACTATCAAACCCAGGATGGTAACAGCTTTTTTCTAAAAGAAAGGTTACTTACTACTTGGTAAGAGTCTTAGTCAAGGGTAGCTCACAGGTATGCTCCTTACTATTCTCACCTGATACAGAATCAAAACATTTCACCTCAGAAGACAACACATTCTCTAATAGGAACAGATATAGTTGCAAGCCTAGAGAAGAATAAAGAAAACAGCCTGTCAAGAACTAGAATTCAAACCACATTCACCATATTTCCCCATTTAAAAAATTGTATTTAAAATGAGTTTTCATGTAAACAACGCTTTTTAAAAATCTTTTTACAGGGGTCCCAAACAGAATGGTGAATACCATGAATTATATTTTGGTAAAAAAGTAATATGGCTTATTTATCAAATTAATTATTTTTTTCAGAATCAGAGTGAAACATGAATAACTATATTTTAAGCTAAATGTTCTAGAGAATAAAGAAGATCATATCTAAGGATGTCAGCCAAATTTTCCTCAGTGATTTCATTTCCATGACACAGTCCAGAACACCCGAGTCAAAAGAAGTTCAGTCTGGTACTAATTAGACTCCCCCTTGTCAGCCAGCCCTTCAAATTCTGTTCCTCAGGCACTCTTTCATGATTGAGGGGAGGGTAGAGAGGAGGCAAGGAAAAGGTTTCCAAGCTTTTCCTTTACAGTTTCCCACAAAAGCAGCCATATGTTTACATCAAAACGTAATGGTGAATACCATGTATGGATCAAGGAATGTCATGTGCAACTTCTTCCCTCACATATCAGTGAAATGCCACTGACTTTGGCCAAGGTGCTGCATCCAAAGCAAAAGGATTTTTCAAGTCATTCAATAGGCACATAGCATATGTTGATATTTCTGCTCACCTCCAGGAGGAATATTTTCCCTTTTTAGTGTAGCTGCGCAGCATGAAACAAAACTGGACTGCTCTGCAGAGGTGCACCTCTTCCAGCTTACATAAACCAGGACTTCTTGTACTCTTGACTCTGTGTGCCCTAACAGCCTTTCATGTCTAAGGTTGAAGTACTGAAAGAGAAAGGTAGGTATGGTTTTTGAAAATGAAAGGACGTTCAGTTGTTTAAAAATTACAGACTTCATACTTCTGTTAAAAAAAAAAAATTAAAAAAAAAATAAGTTTTATGGCTCTTCTGCTTGCAGTATGGGTAAAAAGCCTTACATTTTTTCCCCAAAACACCCTATATTTTCCCTCACTCTTCTATTCTTAAATGTACATGAAAGAACTTTTTCTCTTTTTCTCCTCCCATTGAAAAACAAAAGAAAAAATGTGAGAGGATGAAAGTCAAAGAACACTGTACCAACTATTTTGTTTCTACATTCATAAAAGTGATCTTTTTTTAAGAAATCAGCTTTGAAATTTTCACCCTAAGAATTAATACCTGTTCTAGTTGCTACCCAGAAGTTATGCCACAGGATTTTTAAAGTGACATTGGGGTGTTCCCACAGATGGAAACTTTGCCTTGCGAGTCCACTATTTAGAAAAAAATACAGCCCCACATATTATATATTTCACAAATAACTGAACTAGACACTCGGAAGTAAGTCTGGACATTTTTGGACACTTGAAGATCAGGTGGGTTTATCCACATTAAATTTATGATGTTTATGTGTAGCAGCTACCACCTTTTCACGGGATTGCTTAAGTTACAAATATTTCCAGACCATCCAGTTCACTACAGAAAATCGGTTGGGCCAATAAGAATTTCTTCCTGTTCTGACAAGTCTTTTTGGTGTTACATTTTTAAAAAGTGTTAAAAGCTTTAATTAACACAAAATCTAAGCTTTAATACCTAAAGTAGTCAATTATCTAAGAACCGCCAGTGATTATGGCAGTGGTATTATGACACCAGATAAAGTGTAACTACTAATGCAATCCCCATCATATTCACAAAATTATACAGTCCTCAACATGAAGGATTTACAAAGATGCATCAAGCTATGTATAAATCTGTCCACATTCATAAATATCCCTACCATTCTGTAAAGTACTGGTCCATATTCTTTGCTTATTTGAAGTTTAACAAGTCTATAAGAGGGTACAGGTATTGCTTACGTCTTTTCTACTATCTTTTTCGATCAGGATTAAAACAGAAAAGAAGAAAAAAGCAGACTAAAAAACAATCAAACAAAGGGCTTGTAACATTCCAGGAATAAGCAAAACAATTGGATAACATTATCTTTTATACAATAGGATTCCTTGAGGCTTTTCAACATTAACAAAGAATCAGTACTCTTCCAGTCAAATGAATGAATATTCATCCTGGTAACAACTGCATTCTATTACATAGAGAGGAGCATATGGTAAGCATTTATACAAGATATTCAGCCAGATGCACACTAGCATTCACTAATAAAAGCTAAATTAACACAGCATCTGCTGAGAATTTTGCCCAGCATGCCAGCATTGTGCCAAGCAGAATCTGAGGTAGTATTGTAGGATCCAAGCTAATCTGCCATCTACTCACCAATACATTGGTCCCAGCTTTCAAAATAGCAGTAAGCCGAAACTGCAAACACAAAGAGCATCAGAGAGCAACTTAAAATCTGCTGAGGTCTGATATCACTAATAAAAACATACTTAAAATGAAAATTTGCACTAGCAATGCACCTTGAACGAGGGCATGGCCTAGCTCTCTGTAAAAGTTCTTTTCCTCCAAAGAGAGGATGTTGGTAATTAGTGCTTGACTAAGTATTTCAAAATTTCTATAATAAAAACATAACAAAAAAGTAAAAATACTAAAAGAAGTTTGCGGAGCACATTTTTAATGAAAGACAGGAAGAATGAGCTTTAGATACCAACAGCCTCGGAAAAAAATCACTTAATTAAATGTAGTAAACATAGTGCTTTGGCCTATAATGACTTTTTACCAATAGTTTTGTGTAAAAATTTAAAATTTAACTGATTTTTTATTTCATAAATATGCCCTACAACTTCATCTCTGCTACCGAGACAAGTGCATCCATTTCTGTTTTAGTATCTGGGTCTTGTACAAATTTGTATTTACAATTAAGAAAAATGACTAAAAGATTTCTTGCCGTTTGCTGTCGGTCTTCTCTTCATTTGTTCTGTTCTGACTTAAAGGAAAACCGTATAATCATGGGATATCACAGGCTGGAAGTAACCACAAGATATCCGTAGCTCAACACCTTGCTCAAGGCAGGGACACCTAAGGAATTGAGTTAGGATGCTCAGGGCCTTATCTAGTCTGGTGTTGAAAATCTCCAAGAATGGAGACTGCACAAACTCCCTGGGCACCTGATGCACTAAGGGAAGATCCGAACTCCATCTTCTTGACAACCTCTCCATGAGTCCTCTGGGGCTGATGTTAGGCAGCCCCATGTGCATCTATCTCCTGTCTGAGCAGAGGTTTCCCATCTCTCAGCCTTTCTTCATTAGGCAAATGCTCTTAACCCCATCTGTTCCTGCTGCTGAACTCATCCCTTTCACATCTCTTATACTGCAGAGCCCCAAACTGGATGCAGCATGTTGCAGGAGCACCACGCAAGGGTAAAGAGGATAATCCCTTCCCTTCAGATGCTGGCCATGCCCCTTGTGATGCAGCCCAGGAGGTTTCTGGCTTTCTCTGCAGCCAGAGCAATTACAGGCTCACATTCAGCCCCCTGCACACCACGACCACAGTGCCTTCTGCACAGAGCAGATCCCCAGCACGGCAGCTACAAAGCTGTACCCCTGCAAGGGGCTTTTCCTTACCAGACATTGGACTTTCGCATCTGCCCCTGTTGAATTTAATGAGATTAATATTGGGCTGTTCTTACAGCTTGTCTAGGTCCTTCCAGATGATAGCACTGCCCATGGTTCTATCAACTACCAGCCCCAGTTCACTACTACTGGAGACAAGGCCTGGGAAGATTGCAAGAGCATTCTTGCTTTGTCACCGTTGACATCCCAGAAACACTGGTTTGGATTTTCTGCACGTAGATTAGCTTGACACTGTAAACCTGCATCCATATAAAATGAAATCAAAAAGAACAGAAGTGTATGAACAGTTCTACCTCTTGTGTTTGAGCACTGCAGATCACTTTTTGAGAAGGGGTCAAAGGAAATCTAGCAAATGGCCAGCACCTATCTAGTCATCTGTCCAAGGTTATAACAATGGGTACAGCTTTCAGTTCTTTGCCAAATTGAGTTGAGTAACAAAAATAAATAATTTAAGGCTGTTTCCACTATCTTGAATACCTTGCAGTCTGAGCATCTCTTGCCGTCCCGCTGCTGGCTCTTGAAAACTGCTTCCTCAGGGAGGTACCTTCATGGGTTGTGCTTTTGAGGAGATATGCAAGTTTGGTTTCCATTAACTAGCTACCTACATTTCCCGAAACATACACTTTCCTCTTTCAAACACTTCTCTATTTTTCTGACTCTTAATCCTCTATGGGTTCTCTCAAAGAGAGTAGCACAAACTCACCACCACATGTCACCAAAGTCCCAGTTTGCATGCTGATTTTGCAGACAGACACCATAGAGCTCTGTTCTGCACACATTTACTTGGTTGTTGTTGTTGTTGTTTCCAGCTATCTGCATTCTTGTAAATAAACAAAATAAATAAACAACTGATATATGATGTTCAGGAACTTCAAGGATCACAAAAAATGACAGGATTTTTCCTCAGGGAAGGACGCAATAGTGTTAAAACAGGAATAATGTGAAAAATATATTAGGTGTTTTGTGTTAAGAAATTACATATGGGTAAGAGAAAGTGATTGAAGAATGAAAGACTTGAAATTTCAATTTCAATTTCAATTGCTAACTTCTACTGTATGCATTATCATTTTAGTTAAACAAAGAAGGCATATGAAGCCATGAGAATACATGGGAACAGTTTGAGCAGACATGCCTATTCAATTACTGAAACCTCATTTCATACTATAGAAGTTAAACTTTATACAACTTATCTGAATTTCAGCTATTTTACAACAGTGGTAAATGGTAGATCAAACTCATGCTGATAAATTCAATGCCTTGGGATGTGATCTAATTTACAACAAATTGGTTAATTTGACAGAAATTCCAATAGATATTCAGCTAAAAGTATCACAGCAATCTGTCTTTTAAAGTTTGGATTTTGCTGCTGACAAAAATACACAAAAATATACTTTGATCAGGAATGGAAATGCAGAATAGTCTTATTTGAATCAACAACAAAAATAATAAACTGAGAAAAACTCTCAAAATCTGCAAGGGACTCTCTATTGAGTTATCCCCCAGGGAGCAAAAAAAATCCATTGTTGACAGTGCTTGCTGGGAATAATGTCTCTTGGCTCTACAAAACGCCTGAGAAATTCTTTGCCAGGAAGCACACAGGCTTCCATAATCTCTCTGGGGTTCCACTGCTGGAGAAACAGCACCTTAACAGGGACCTTTCTGTCTGAAAAAGAACAGTTTTTATTAGATTCTGAAGGAAAAGATTTGGGTCATTCCTGAGAGACTTGTTTTCTGGGGAAAGCAACTGAGCTGTTTAAGTCTTCTGTGGTAAGAAAAATAAAAACTTATTTCCTGAAGACTCTGTTGCTCTCAACTTAGTAAATACCTTGTACTACTACGCATTATACTAGACTTTCATGCAATTCAAAAATGAAAGAAAATATAATCATAGTCTGAACAACATATGTTGGCATTTTTTATATTAAACTTTCAGTTATTTTAATCTTATGAACAGCTTTGAGAAATTTTCTTGTTAACATTGCATTTACTCTATGCTCTGATACCAATGCAAGCTACTTACGTGACTTTTATGCCGTACTTGTTTATACTCTACGTTTTTGATGAAAAATAAAAACTAAAGAAAATATCTGAATTTTCTTAAAGCAAATACTGAAATTTTTTACTTTATATTACCAAACAGAAAGTACATCAGTTTGATGGAATTAATGCAGTAACTGCTGATGCAGAACAATTATAACTTCCATCTAAATGCATTTCGTATCTACCATCCCAATCACGATAGAAAAAATATGGTGTTTCTTTACAATGGTTATTATCACGTTAGAAGAGCCAAGAGATTCATATGTATGAATAGTAGTAGTAAGTATAGAAAATATACATAGTAGTAGTAAGTATAGAAAAATAAACAACTTCTGACTGCAGTATCCTTGACAATTATTTCTATGGAACGATCTCCTTGTTGGAAGTTCCTGAGTTGACGAGAAACAGTGGAACACATCAGACACATGCCTGTGTCTCTCTTCAGGATGAGGATAGTCAGACCACAGAAAGCCAATCAAGCTGCTGGTTGATGATGCTGCACGGAAACAGGTGAGAATCTGCACATGCATTATGCAGTTTAGTCATGCAGGACTCTTCTCCCAGCATTTTTCAACCCTTTAATAATAATCTGTCCAAAGTTTCACTCTTTTTCCAGCATAAAATTGAGAACTGAAGTTCAATATCCTGCTTTCACATGTAAAGAGGTAATTTAATTTCTTTTGGCCATTCCTATGAGACTGACAAAAACCGGGAAAAAAACGCAATCTGAATGCTGAAGAAGCTCAGTTCCAAAAACCATGGCTTCTTACTTGCAGAAGCCTTTTTCTTTCACAGTGTTCAAGACCAAAAAAAAAAAAAAACAAGGTTCTCACGTCACAGTAAAATTAATACACAAATATACTGTACAGGGTCTGGCTCAGACAGACATGATTTTCTTAATGGTATCTTTTGTGGTTCTGTGGTTTGGGTTTGTAACTGCAACAGTGTTGATAAGACACAGGTATTTTGACTGTTGCCGAGCAGTGCTTGTGCCCATGACACATGCACAAAATCCTGCGGCTCTGACAGAAGCCTTTAGGCTCATGGCCCAAAACATCTTGGGATCTCTCACAACAACTGCTATGCTTTTATAAAATACAGTGATATCTGTTACAAATATTCTGCTTCAGACACATCCTGAAATCATTCACATAGAATCCTGGTTCCACTACCAGTTTATTCCTCAGATGACAAAATGATACTGCCTTCATATCATTAAAGTAGAAGCAAGAGAAAAGAAAACCTGAACAGATTTCACACTAATTTAGGCGGGTTATTTTACAAAGTAGTAAAGATTAATCAGTTTACTCTTTCTGCATTTGTATTCTCATGAATAATTATTAAATATTTGATACTGGGAATCACATATAAAAAGAGGATGTAAAAATTACCGCATTTTTAAACTTTGAAAGCTTATGAAGTGATTATATGACTTTCACAAAACTATGATATATCAGAAGGTTTTTTTTCAAGTTGTTTGAAACATCATTGCTTTAAAGAAACAAGAGATTTACTTCTCTCCTTTTAAAATAATCTCACTAGGGAAATTATTTGTGAGCAGGTCAATATTATCTGACCTAATGAATTCACAAGCTTGACAAACACAATAAATTACATAGAAGGAAGTACTTTAGAAGTTATAAATAAAATTTCAATTCCCACAAGAAAACGTTCCCTTTGAGCTTAGCTAAGAACTCTTACTCCTCTTTCTCCTATCCAGTTCAAATAATTATGTACTTTGCAGTGTGTTGCAGTGGGGAGCCTGC